>RJWJ010001761.1:0-118908 GCA_004363605.1 Indri indri
AGCTAAAAATGTATATAGAAAAAATTAGCTGGGCATGGTGGCGCATGCCTGTAGTCCCAGCTACTCGGGAGGCTGAGACAGTAGGATTGCTTGAGCCCAGGAGTTTGAGGTTGCTGTGAGCTAGGCTGACGCCACGGCACTCGCCCCCAGGCGAGAGTGAGACTCTGTCTCAAAAAAAAAAAAAAAAAAAAAAAAAAAAGAAAGGAAGCAGAGACACCGTCAGTAACAGACACACACACGCACAAAGGACTGCCAGGCCCGCCCCACCCGTAACATTCTTTATGTGGCGGAGTGAGGGGCACGGAGGTGAGTGGGCTGAGCCCAGACAGGCCATTCCGGCCACTAGGCGCACACGTGCGTGAGCAAGGCTGCCAGGCACGCCATTTAATCCTCCTGCTTTAAGGCAGAGCCCTGACTCATCGGACCAGATACACCCCCAATCAGGTCGAAAGGTAGGAGCAGTTACGAATTTTAAGAAAATGAAACATACCAAGTTATTAGTATCCTTTTCAAACAAAATTATTTTCAGTATAAAAACAAATTTAATTTAAAATATAACTTAGCTTATTTATAAAATTATCACTTTTTTACATAAGAAAAGTAAATATATGAAAGCCCTGTAGCAAACTGAAATGTTGTGGTAGGATGTCCCAGGTTTTGTGGGGTGGGTGCATATGAGGTGCTCAGGAAACAACCCGGAATCTAAGAATCACACCTCCAAGTACGCGCTTGTGCTAACACACACACACACACACACACACACACACTCACACACACAGGGTTTATATTTATTTTGGGCCCCCACATTAGATTACACCATTGGGTTCTTTAATGGCAAATAAGTTCCTTTTTTTTTTTTTTTTTTTTTTCAGACAGAGTCTCACTCTGTTGCCTGGGGTGAGTGCCGTGGCATCAGCCTAGCTCACAGCAACCTCAAACTCCTGGGCTCGAGCAATCCTCCTGTCTCAGCCTCCCGAGTAGCTGGGACTGCAGGCATGTGCCACCATGCCCGGCTAATTTTTTTTCTATATATATTTTTTAGCTGTCCAATTAATTTCTTTCTATTTTTGGTAGAGACAGGGTCTCGCTCTTGCTCAGGCTGGTCTCGAACTCCTGAGCTCAGAACGATCCACCCGCCTCGGCCTCCCAGGGTGCTAGGATTATAGGCGTGAGCCACCGCGCCCGGCCTCAAATAAGTTCCTTTTGACAATAAACACAAATTTGTGGACTTAGGGCAGAGACACTATCACAATGACAGGGACCATCACTCTTGGTTTTTTTGGTTTCTCGGAGGTCCCCGTGTACATGAGAACGGATGGTCGAATGTGGCAGTTAATACAACAGAAGTGCTAATAGGCAGGAACACGATGAAATGCTGGCAGTGTTTATAACCATTCTAAAAAGGCTGCAGAAGACCGAAGCTCCCTCAAGCCACCCTAACCCTAACCATAATGTCATCAGGTGCCACACAGCAGCCCAAATGCAAAGAGAAGCTGTGCACACAGGTCGCAGGTTTGGCGTCAGAGTTCTCAACTTTAGAGCAGCAAGCGTGTGCACCATGGGGTGCGGGCGGGGGCAGCTGTGACGGAGGACAAAGCTGGCGATTATTTTGGTTTCATTTCACATTGATGAAAATCTGCTTATTTCATCTTAAGCAGAGCTCAGGGCCCAACAGGCCAAGACGAATGGTGAAAGGTGTGGCTCGGACAGTCCTTCCCGCTCACCTCTCAATGCTAATCCTGTCCTATTAAGCCAGGTGATTGGGAGGAAGCAATGTTTTGGGGGAGGGGGTTTCATCGATTTAAACTTACCATACAGAAAGGCCCTTTGTCTCTTCATGTCATGAACCTTTGATTTATTTCGTAAGGTAACGCACCTCTCTAACTTCACAGACAGGCTCCAGCTGTGCTATTTAAGGCACACACAGACCAACAGACACGACGGAGATCGTAAATACCTCTCTGCAGTCCAGATTAAGGCTTTGGCCTCCGATTTCCAACTTCAGAATTTCTATCTGATAATACCACTCCTCCTTAATAGGGGTGTACCAGATGTCTCCTTTATACAAACTGGGTTCAACTCCACCCAGCACCTGGGGAGAAAAATATTTACCGGTATAAGAGAAAAAGTACACAGACGCATCAACAGGTCACACAGAGAAGCATGTACTCATAAGGTGACACTTTGCTGGAATCAGTACGTTACTGTGATGTTATGAAACAAACACAAATGCCTGAGAAATCATCCTGGGAAGTTATGGGCCATGTATCCAACGTCAAACAGTATTACACCCTAGTCTAATCAAGATGCTTTTGTGGTTTCCCTTTATCTACAGAAAGTACAATTTCGGCTTCATGATACTGAGATTTTCCCCCAAAGAAATTCAATAAAATAGGTAACCACGCTGTCTGACAATAATTTAGTCCCCCAGAAGTCAGAAAAGAGGAAAGAAGAAAAGAGTTTCCTAATCAAAACTTCATTTTGCAGGACTGTGAAACACCTGCTCAAACCCTGGGCTGCTCTCTCTTCTCAGACAAGGGTAGGAAAGCACTTAGGCGCAAGCTACCGCCAGCACACGCAGGTGGCTGGGAGCAGGGGTGCGGAGCCTGCCTTTCATAGGCAGAGGGCACCGGGCAGCAGCGCCCACCCAAGAGGGCCCCTTCTCGTGCATTCTCCCTGCCATCTCCTGCTGTAGATGTCTGGGTGCAGGGCCCGTGGGGGAGAGCCCAGACTACAGCACATCTGTAGTACTGATGGCCTCGGTTCTGCTTCAGCAGAAAACAATTTTGCTGTGTGTGTGTTTGTGTGCATACGTGTGTTGAGAGAAAAGAAAGGATGTACAGGTGTCCCTGTCTCCCCACCAAATTTATGAAATCACAGCCATCACCCTTTGCCCCACTGCCCAGAGCAAGGCTCATGTGGCCCCCAACCCCCCGGCCCCCATCAGAAGCAGCTCCCTTCCAAAGCACGACAGAGAAAAGCACTAATGGAATTTGGAGAAGCAACGAGAAGCATCTTTCTAGATGGCAGGATGATTAGGAAAGATTAAAAGTAATACCTCATTTTATCCATTTTCAAAAGGATCTATAACAAGGATTATCACCATTTTATAGTACCTACGCACACCTACATGTCTAATATTCCTGATCGGGTGTTTAATAAAACAGAAAAAAAAGCCCCAACAATTTATGATTTTTCACCCCTTTAAGACTAAAAGATACCCACAAGACTACCTCCGTTGGTACCGGCTCCAGCCACGGGCAGCCCAGCCCCGCACATCTGCATGGAGAAAACGTTGGGAATGTGTGCTTGTGCCACGAGGGAGTCAAAGAATGTCTCCAGAGCACTTGATGGCTGTGGGAGGGTGACAAAGAAGGACACCTGCTTCATGACTCACAGTGTAGACAACGGTGACCAGTGTAGACACCACAAACCACAGACAACATTCTTGATCTTTATAGCTAATTTTTTCATGGCTAAACAACAAACAAGCTTGTGATCAGATGCAGTAATTCAGAAAGCTCCAACAGAACTGCCCACTGCCTGGCATTTTTCCTTTTGGTACAGCTCTGCTGTAAAAATAAGGTATTACCCGAAGCCATTAGGACCTGTTGCATTTACCATCACGACTGCCTTGTGAGGCGGGCACGACACACCGTGGAAGTGGATTATCGAGGTAGGCGGTGGGCTCTAATCTTAGACATTTCGGAGTAAGGAGAGAAGGGTTTCTCACGGAGACGCCACTGCTGCCGAACTCGTTGTTCGCACCTCTCAGCTGCAGCTGTCAATCAGTCGCGCAAAGGAGAGGCGATCGGCCCACGAGGACAGTTCATCCGGACCCCAGACCCTGCACAGAGCCTAACTCCGCCAGCTGAACTCTGGCGATCAGGAAAGTGGCCGGAAAGGAACAAATCTACACTTCCGAAATTTACAAAACTCGTTGTTCACCACTGCCAGATTTGAGTGGACGTGATTTGCTGTGTGTCTCCCTCTCTTACAGCTTCGCATTCAGCAGACACCTGGCGTGGCCGGGGCGCTGGGTCGTGGAGGAGGTTAGCGATAGACCTGAGCTTGGCTTTTGGCTTTGACAACAAAGAGATGCTGCAGCTGGTCACCATGAGTTGTTAATTTTTTGGTGAAAACTTAAAAATTAAGTGTAGTAGAACAGACGCTACAGGCGTCCCCTGACCACCTGTGGTCATTCATGGGAATAATTATTTGCTATCCGCAAGGACTAAAACGGTAGTTCTGGAGGGAAGTGAGCAGGTTTCCATCATCGGACAGGTACAGATCTGTCCATCTGTACGGTCCATTTGAACTTGGCCTCCCAGTGGTTTCATCTCAGCTTCTGTAGACTTATAAGGCAGAGTGCAGTCCAGAGGCAGTCCTTGTGGCAACACTGAGCATGGCCCAGCGAGTGAGGTGGGTGCCCCCTTGGTGTGGGTGGCGTCTGGTGGTGCCACTGTCTCCTTCTCCAGGGTGGCAGAGCAAAGCAAACACCACCTGGAATGGAAGCCTGGTCTACTACTTGTGAACAGAGCAACTTGTTCCTTTGTTTCCTTATCTGTAAAATGGGGATAACAGCAGCAGGTAGAGCTGCTCTGGGGGGCTTCGATGGGTCAATACCTATAAAGGGCTTGGGACAGGGCCTGGCATACAGTAAGGGACCTGTGAATACTCCAGCAAGTCCTTCTGCACTAGGGCTGTGTCTCAGGCTCCCACTAGGGATTTAAACACACAGCTGCCCAGGACCAACCCCAAGAGAACATGACCCAGCAGGTGCGCAGCGGGACCCAGGCGTCCATGGCGTAGAAGCCCCGTAGGTGGTTTTGACACGGCCTTGGCGGGAAGCACCTGGGATGGAGCAGGGGCCACCACACATGACAACCACCACCAGGTGCCTGGACAACCCGTTTCAGAGCCACCTTTGGGCCACCAACCTAGACCACCCCGCTGGTCCTGTTCCCAGCTGCACGCCACTTCCTACGAGTTCTGTTCCTCTCTCCTCCAACCTGGGGAACGGGAAGCCAATTTTTAGTAATCTTGGCATTTCATAGACAAAAAGACGTAAGATCACGTGGAGAGTGAGGACACCCCCCAAAAATCCAAAATAGTTTGTTCTAGAAGAAGTTTCACGTTATTAATTCTAGATAATTAAAGTTTGCCATCTTCTGAATAATGAGCATAAAATCAATCCTGCATCCTTCATTTCCAAATAGTCACTTAAAGATGAAACGTTTACCCAAGGTCCTGTTATCTGTGAAAACGAACTTGGGAATGTAAGTTTTTACCAGTGTGCCGACTTCCTATGCCGTTCACCTTACAACACAGGGACAAAGGGGCCCCTGTGCCCGTCCCGGCTCTGCAGAGAGGGCGAGAAGAATACCAGGGCTCCGTGTTCCGACTTGAACGGGGCAAACCTCTTTGGCCCTCAGCCCCACATCTCTAAGATGGGGAGAAGGTGGCCTGACAAAGTCTGCCGCCCAGGAGCTCGTGGGAACGGCGTCTTGTCGTACTCTCAGCCTAGAGCCTAACAGGCTCTCGGTCATTACCGTTCCTCCCAGGGAAGCCAGGGCTGGGGCACTCCCCTGCCCGTTCCCCCACCCCACGCCATTCGCTAATGAACTTGAGCTGGAACAAATGCTCCTACGGGGTGGGAAAATGATTGTCACGGGCCAGTGGGGGCCTGCCGCCCTGCAATCACATTCTTTTCCCTCCCACACTCAGCTCTGGCTCCAAGCCTAACGCAAACAAGGAGGGGCCGGGGTGTGGTGCCCAGGTACAGGGCCTAGAGAGGGGGCCTCCTCCCGCTGTTCCCAAGTGCACAAGAACCTGCCGGGTCTCCAGGAGCCCAGGGCACACCCTGGTGTCTAACCCCGCCCGGCCCGGGCAACCCTTGCAGGTGGAACCCCCCCGCCTACCTCCCCCTCCTGCACACAGACACCATTTCCTGTGGGTCGGCCCCCGGTACAAGTATGTGGGAACAGCCAATTCTGTCCTTCTCCATTTGCGGAAGGCTCTGATGCTGAGACAGCCAGGGCCGCACAACTGCCCCGTGGCTCCTCACTGCTTGGCGTGGCCGGCAACCCAGGCACGCCTTCCCGTCGCCCTATTACACTGTGAGGTGTCTCCTGCAGCATCAGGAGAGCAGCGGGACACGCTCCCAGCCCTGAGGAGGTGCATCCGGCTGCCCACGTTCCAGGGCCTCCTGCAGGCTCTGTCTCATGCAAGCGTATGGATTTAATCCTTCCTAGTAAAACCTCCTGAACACACACCACAGTCAACATGATTCAAATTCTGCTAATATTTTTAACTATAGACTTAAACAAACAAAACCAAAAAAAGTTAATGCTATTAGTATATCTATCTCATAAGAAGGTTCAAAGAATCGTGCCATTTACCTTAAATTTAAAAAATGCTTAGAAATATAATTGTGTGCACACTGGTCTCTTTCAACCATGTGATTCTCACCGACCATCTCCAAGGACAGCCCAGGACCCGTTTGTCAGCCTTTCAAGGTGGGTCTTCCGAAGGCTGTCCCACCGTCCGAGTTACCTAACCCACAGGTTAGCCTTACCTTGGCCAGGGTGGCGTAAGCAAGGCCGAGTATTCCATTCCATTTAATCCCGGGCAGAAAGAAATTCTCTGACTCAAAAATGGTGGCAATGTTGACGAGAAAAGAGCTATTGAAGCCTTTTGGGATGGTGACGACGTCCTCCCCGACCGAGCCCGTCCAGCTCCCTTGCGTGTACTTCACGGTGACGTCGAAGCCCTTGGGGCGGTAGGTGCTAGACCTGGCCAGAGGAAAGAAAAGTCCGTCGGATTCCAGCACCTGTCCATGTTCCCAGAGCCACGGAGCAAGGTCATCATGGCAAAGACAGCCGTCCCCAAAACAGTCCACTGTAAGCCTGTGAGCAATTCTTAATAATTCACAGTGTTGACACTGACAAAGTGACAGTTCCCCCCAAAACACAACCACTAATGTTTTGGTAATGGCGTTTTCCAAGCCACGTGGAAGCCTTGAGTTTAATTCTTCTCTCTGCCCAAAGCCCATACATCAGGTCCTTTACTTAAATACTTTAGCCTTTGTGGGTCACAACCCAGTTGGGGTACCCGCCTGGCCCTCTGGCTTTCAGGGACGCTGGGCTGCTGCTCTGTGACACAGGGAGGTGGCAGCACCAGGAGCGGGGCCCACGCGCTGTGCCAGCAGTGGCTGCGGTTCAGACTCTCACTTTCAACCCAGTGATGTGCAAAACCCAGGCCCCCCCACCGAAGCCCGGGCCCTTGATGTCACGGGTCCTTCTCACGGCTCTCCCCCAGTGCCCCAAAGCTGATTATACTCACACCAAAATATGGGCCATGAGGCTAATGGCACCCTGGGACATAAGTCACCATGGCGTGACCCAGAGCCCGGCACGCATGTACCCCTGAGGGTGAGCTACTGACACAGGATGACAATCACAAGATCAGGCGATGGACAGGGCCTAGGAAAACCCTGGTTTTTGCTGCAGGGAGGTGAGGCAAGGCACACGTGGACAGTGAGGAGAGTGAGCGGGAGCTGCCCAGGGAATAAGGCAGCTGGGTGGTGAGCAAGTGACGTGGCTGCTGGGGAGGACTCTCTGGTATGGCGACCTCCATATGGAGACCTGAAGGAAGACAACAAGCCTGTGGCTCTCTGGGGCAGGACTTCCTGGAGAGAGGAAAGCAGGTGTCAAGGCCCTGGGGCATCTAACCCTATAAGGTCATTCTTTTTAGAGATGGGGTGTTGCTCTGTTGCCCAAGCTAGAGTACAGTGGTGTGATCATAGTTCACTACAGCCTCAAACTCCTGGGCTCAAGCGATCCTCCTGACCCAGCCTCCCAAGTAGCTGCAACTACAAGCATGCCACCATGCCCGGCTAATTTTTTATTTTTTGTAGAGACAGGGTCTTGCTCTTTCTCAGGCTGCTCTCCAAACTCCTGGCCTCAAGCAATCCTCCTGCCTCGGCCTCCCAAGTAGCTGAGATTACAGATGCGTGCCACCACGCCTGGCTAATCTTTCTTATTTTTTGTAGGGATTGGGTCTCACTATGTTGCCCAGGCTGGCTTTGAACTCCTGGTCTCAAGCAATCCTCTGGCCTTGGCCTCTGAAAGTGCTGGGATTACAGGTGTGAGCCACTGCACCCGACCTAAGGTCATTTTATACCCACTTGAATTTGAAAACCGTGGAAATATGGGAAGGAATCCAAGGAACAGCTCTAGGCAGATATCTGGGCATTCAAACCATGCTCTCCCTAAGAAAACTATCAAATTTCTAAGATTAGTGTCAAATCACCACACAGGTAATTCTAAAGTGTCCCTGTTCACCTGTGAGTTTCATTTCACTGTTTTAATGTTAAGTCTGTGCAACATTAACACACGTTAGTCAGTCTTTGTTGTGGGATTACATGAACTAGTACAGTCTCGTTTGAGGTCAGGCAAGAAGTCAAGTCAGAGATGACATGACCTTTGATTTAGTTATTTTGGGTATACTTCCTGAGCTTTCCATATGTTAAATATCTTTAATTCAGTAATTGCACTTCGGAGAACCTGATCCTACGGAGGCACCCGGGAAGCAGACACAGGCTCACGTGCAAAGATGGTCATCAGGTTTTACATAGAATCACAAACAGCTGCAAACAATTCGATTGCTCAGTAGAAAGGAAACGGTTCTGTGAATTACGGTACATCCATATGATGGACAATTATGTAGCAATGAAAAATTGTTTTTCTAAGACATTTTAAATGACATAGAAAAAAGTTAAAAATTGTATATGTAGCAGAATCTTCTTCAAAACTATTTATTACTCCAACATTTGCAGCGGTGACCGTCGGTGGTGGGGAGAAGGGGACTCCCATTCTTGTGGTTAGATCCTTCCGCACTTTCTGCATATATAACTTTTATAATCAAGGAAAAACGTTATTTTAAAAAGGTCTGACAAAAACATTTTGGGGAAACTTAATTTATTCCAACTACATAATGGAATATAGAATATGAAGAGTGTTGAATTTTAATATTTGCCTACTATTTTAGTTCACTCCACCACGATCTTAAAGTAAGAGAAGCATGACGTGAACATTTTGTGTGCACAATCTCCCGACAGCGGGCAGGCACGGGGACAGGGAAGTGACCGCCGACGGACACTGGGCACACTGAGCACCAAGGGATCCCCCGGAAATGACCCGGCTAAAGTGCAGTCCGCCCTTTGAGACGTGGGTATTTCAGGGTTGGCGAAACGCCCAGTTTTAGAGCCACGTAAATTCAGATGTGCCTGGCACACAGGAGGGGACGCACACATTTATGATGCAAAGCAAGGAGAATACTGAATAATTCAATCCCTTCGACAACGCGGGGTCATTCCTCAAGTTCGGAAATACACTAATGCTAATCATCTTGCAACGCTTGGAGAACATGATCTAGCACAGAGGTCGGCAAACTTCTTCCGCAAAGGAACAGAAAAGAGATGTTTTAGGCTTTGTTTGATATCTGATCTCTGGTATGACTACTCAGCTCTGCAAATGCAATGCGTGAGCAGCCACAGACAACATATAAACAAGCACGCAGGGCTGTTTTATCTGCAAAAACCGGCAGCAGGTGGGATTTGGCCTTCAGGCTACAGTTTGCCAACCCCTGGTGAGTAGATCAATTGTATCTTCCCCAAATAGTCTAAAGTGCTATGACTTCCTTTTGAAAAGTTGTTTTATTTTTATTCCATCCAGGCTACAAAAAACTCCTGAGAATCTGCAATGTTAATAAGAATCTGAACCAGCCTGAACATCTATTTAGCATTTATTTCTTCTACAGTTTCCTGACCTGGTTGCCGTTCCCTTTACACAGGGAACATTCTGGATGTTTGGGTGCCATTTGCAGAGAGATGAGAGGTAGTTGGGGTTACACTATCCAGGTTTAAATACTAGTTCAACCCCTTATTAGCTGTGTGGGCCAAGATATTTAACCTCTCTGTGCCTCAGTTTCCTCAACTAAAAAAGGGGGCTAATATAATGCCATGCCTCATGGGGTTAATTTTGAGGATCAAATGCTTCTGTAAAGCATTTAGAACAAAACCCTGGAACACAGCAGGTATGCAACAAAAATAGGTGCTATTATTATAATCATCTAATCACTTGCTACCTTTACTCATTCTATGAGCTATTCTTAGAAAATCCAAGGATTTTTTTTTCTAGAAAATGCTCCTATAGAGCTACTCTTACTGAATACCTAAAACTGGTCTCATTCTAAAGAGAGACAACTTATCCTATGAAAAGGGACAAGTCGGTGGGGGTGACTTGGCTACAGAGGTCAGGGGAGGCAGTGACACTCTCAAGCTCTAATGCAACAAGTGACTGAAAGGTAGAGTTCTTCTGTGCTCTGGGCCAGAACTTCCTGTGAGGACAGGAGTATTCTTTATCTATGCTGTCCAACACGGTGGCCACATGTGGCTAACGAACATGTGAAATGTGATTAGAGTGCAACCGAAGAACTGAACTTGTAACATTAATTAATTCAAATTTAAATAGCCACATGTGGCTGGTGACTACCCTTGTAAAAAGCACAGTCCTAGATAATGTAAAAAAAAACTAATTCCAAGCTCATATTCATATTCCCTGAATTAAAGCTCTGCTTAAAACCACAGAGAGGAATTGTAAGCAACTCCAAGGGTTATTATTAGCGTACAGTTTCTAGCACTTTAAATTAAAAAAAAAATAACTTCATCTTGATTTTCTAACATCCTACCTCTTGGGACTAAAAGGCTCTGGCTCTCAATTGCTCTGCACGATAATTAAATATATGGAGAGAGAAGCCCAGACGGGCTTCTCATGTACAAGGCCCATCCGCTTGCTCGGCGGCAGCAATCAATCCGGGGTGCGGGCCGCCAGGAGAAAGCCCGCTCATGGTAGTGAAAACACTTTGAACCAAATTCAGAAGACGCTCCGCCTCTGATAAGGGCGTTCAGGGAATGCAGGATTAAAAAGTGAAATCAATTGAACTGAGGAAGAAAAGAGGCATAGAACATTTTATTATTATTTTTTTTAAAACCCACTGTTGTTTTCAGAGAACATAAGAGAGGTGGAAGCACAGCATTGGAAGGGTTGAATCCTCAGGGCAGCTCTGGTCCTCCTGGGCCTCTCTACCCACGGAATGCCAAGTGCCCTAAAGAACTCGCCCAAGACAGCCCCAGGCTCTTCTGCACTTAGGGTCTGGAATCTCCCTATGGACTTCCTGGCCTGGCCCAGGTGGCCAGAGGCCTCCCTTACTCTTCTGTGATCCTGGGAGTCACCACACCTGCATGGATGCGACCACTGAGGCCCCGGGGCTGCTCTGCCCACCTGCCTAACCTGGTGGCTCATCAACGTCCTCAGCAATGGCAACTCCCCGTCTGCACAGGCAAACACCAGGCAGGCTTGGGAAATCATCTAAGCAACCAGGCAAAATTATCTGTTGTCATTGCACGGAGAGGCGTTTATCTGCACCCAGTGAAGCCTCTTTCAAGAAGCCACCAGGTAATTCTTTCATTCCTTAATTCCACTTACAAACATCAGTTGAGAAAAATAAATTGGTCTCTTGCTGTTGAGCTTCACCCCGGGGGGAGTACAGGAGTGAGGAGACATTTTCATGGAAACATACTTAATTTCCTGAGTAGATTAACAGAGGGTCGAGGAATGAGTACACTGTATCTCTCACAAGCCAACTGGCTGGAGGCTATTTTATTGGCTAAAAAAGTTGTATATTAAAAAACACACACACAACTTTCTTTCTTTTCCATGCTATACAGTAATTCATTAGCACACTCACCGCCATGAAAAGAGGAGTTCTGACGAAGACCAGCCACACCAGTGACTAATGGTGGCCTGACATCTCATTCCCCAGATCAAAGCGATCTTGTCAAAGAACCCCAAGCCGAATCTCCAATTACTATAAAATGTTTCAGGAAGCGTGAAACCTGAATACCCAGAGACCGCGGACTTGAATCAGAGGCTGGCAAACCCAACCAGAGACCTTGTTAGAACCAAGAGATCAGAGGCGCAAGCAGACGCAGGCACTTCGCAGGGCGGGAGCTCCATCTCAGGAAAGAACCCTTTGTCAAAAAATGAGAAGGAAAAAGAACATGGTTGCCGTGGCTTCCGTCAAATACAACGGTGGAAAGTATACTTTAGGCCGGCTCTCAAGTTAGCTGAAAGCGTTAGACAAATTAATAATATGTAATTGACATCGAAAGAAAGTGTTCACATAGTTACAATGAATCCGTGTTGATTATAAGCCTATAAGCAGCCCGGGAAAAGCAGAGAAGAGAAAACAAGGCAAACGTAAACCCAGGAAAGTGTGTAACCTGCAAAGCAAGCGTGGTAGCAGAGGTGCCGCTGGGGACAGACCTGCCTAGAACTCAGAGCGGGGATGCTTCACATCCGATTCAGCTGAGAAGAGACCCTATAGCTCTGCTGCAGAATGGTCTCTTGAAAAAAAAAGGCAGTGCTGGGCTACGGACCCAAAATGTGGGTGACATTTTACGTGTAATAAGTCAATCTCAGCAGTTCCTGCAAATGACGAAGGCAGACCGAATTTGAATAGTAAAGTGGCGATGGGTCAAACTGACCATTGACAGGGAATCTGGGGCCTTCCCTAGACAGGGGTGTATTCTGTTACTTTGCTTTTTATTTACCCACAAAAGGACAAAGAGAGCAGAACCTTGAGGGACCAGAAAGCTGACAGAGTCCTAAATTCTCTGTGGGATGATCAGGATGGAAGACTCTGTCATCAAAGGAGCTTCGTAGGGTCCCAGGAGTTTTCATGTTAAATCAGATGCACGTGGACCAGAGAAGCCAAACGTTTAAGTACGGAAAACAGGAACCACCTGCCGTGTAAACGCAAACCTGGTGATGGGCACGACACCCACCTGAATAAGGCAAACAGGGCTAGCAGGTAAGTTAGAAAGATGAGCCCACGGAAGCCTGAGAGAGAACCGCGACTCAACCAAACAGCGAGCACTCGAAGGTAACCGAGAAAGATGCTGGGGCGTCTACAGTTGATTAAATTTTGTACATCGTACCTACCGGTCATGCCGGCCATCATTTGCCCCTGAATGTTTCCACACTTGCATCTGCATGCCAAAAGGATGCCTGGGTCGGGAGGGATACTTGGACCGTTGTGGACGCTGGCTACGGGCGGCTGCCAAAGGGCTGCCATTTGTCTACCAGGAAGGAAGTAACCAAGCACAGCGTCCAACGTGCACATTGCCCTAACTTTACCGTACTTCGCTGTTTCTTCCCATCGTATCTTGCGTCTACAGATGTGTGATGAGAAACAAAATCACTCTAGGGGGAGGAAACTGCCACACATGGAAGGGAAGCTCCAAGTGTGGGGGTTCTCCTCTGAGCCCCTGGCAGGGGCAGACCCTGGGTAAACGTGCAGTGCCGACCAGAGCCCTGCAGTGGAAACAGCACCGGGTTTGGGCCACCAGGGTCATCGAGATGCGTGGTTCTCAGTGCGGAAGGCACTATCTCTCGTGGGACTTTTGGAAACTCTGGGGGTGTTTTTGGTTGCCGGTGGGCCCGCACCAGGCACACTGGCTATTCCAGAATGCTTGGTGCAGTCCTGCAAAATGAAGAACTGCCACTGTCCCACACCACTTTGCAAAGCCGCTCTGGGCCTCCACCTCCCGCTGACGGCCTGAGCACAGTGTGTGCCGTCCCCTCACAGATGCATGAAATATTCTCTATGAGTTTAACATACATTGGATAGTAGCTACTGTATAAACTGAGGAAAAGTGATAATTTTTTAATTTTACCAAGATTCTTCACCAGTTTGGAAAATCATGTCTACAACTGGCATAGCTTGAATATTTGTCCCCTCCAAATCTCATGTTGAAATCTGGTCCCCCATGTGGGAGGTGGGGTCTGGTGGGAGGTGTCTGGGATGGATCCTTCATGAACAGCTTGGGGCTGTCCTCACAGTGATGAGCAAGTTCTCCCTCTACTAGCTCCCGCGGGAGCTGACTATTCAAACGAGCTGGCACCTTTCCCACCTTCCTCCTCCTCTCCCGCCCTGTAACCTCTGCACACACGGGCTCCCCTCTGCCTTCTGCCATGAGTGGAAGCTCCCGGAGGCCCTCACCGGAAGCAGGTGCTGGCACCAGGCTTCTTGTACAGCCTGCACAGCTGTGAGCCAAACACACCTCTTTCCTTCGTAAATTACCCAGGCTCAGGTACCCCTTTACAGCAACACAAACGGACTAAGACAGCAACCCAAGCTGCTCCAGGTGTCCGAGTCTTACTCAATCCGCCTGATCGGTCTATGCCGGGTGCTGCAGGTCCACAGTGAGGCACACTCAGCCTCCGCCTCCCCTGACTGCACAGTCCGCCGGCACCACCGAGCATTTCCACATTGCTACACCGATTACTGCACATGACCACCCTTTTATTTCCCCACATTACATCAGGGCATTCAGAGCTATGTTCGTAGGTAGTTAAATGACCTTTTCGTTCACTGCACGGTGTTGCAAAGCACTCATCATAAAAAGGGGGTGTTGGCTGAGGGTTTGGAAACTGTGGGTCTCAAAGCCTGAACCCTGGCAAGTTCCCTGCCTCTGTGACCTCCTGGGCTGCATGAATCAAAATGAAAGGGTTGGACCGACTCCAAGTCCTGTTCCATGACGAAGCAGTCCAGAGCAAGCAACTGCAGGTGGGCAGCTGTTCGGGGATCGAGGAGTTGGATGAAACCCCCACTTGAGTGAGAAACCATCACTCCAGGCCCCCCTGCACACACACAGAGCAATGCTCCCACTCCCACACCCTCCTGTGGGGACAGCAACAACAGCTGGGCACATACTAGTCTTAGTCACACAGTGATCACTGGCTGGTGTTGTACCCTGGAATATCAATGACAAAAGCTTTCCAATACATGGCATCATAAACTGAGCTGCAGGCAGTCCCTCGAGGGAGGGGCCTGCCCTGCAAGGCCCCATACAGCACTGGCCACCACGCCCCTCTCCCCAGCAAGCAGCTCCGCTGTGTGTGCACAGGTCATGTCACTTATGCCACCAAGAGCCCAGGATGCAGCGTAGGTCGGATAGACATACACACACAAGCCATTCCCGCCTCATGAAGTTCCTCGGCACTTTCAGAAGCCGCCAACTCTCATTCCCCTCCTTTCTTCCCCCAGCTAAAGATGGCCTTTGTTCCCTGGACCAAAACACTGCGGACAAGGGAAAGTGAGCGCGGGAAGACATGAAAAGGGTTTATGGTAGGGAAACCCAACGTGCCAGTTCTGAGTCTGCAGACAGTTCGTGACCCTAAAAAGCAAACCACTACCTGTCACCTTCTCTGTTTTGTCTGCTGAGTTTAAATTTTAGGATCACAAAAGCAGATGTGAAATCAAAATGTGCACAGCCCTGGTGCAGCTTCACATTCCCAGAAGGTGCTGACTCTAGACCCCGTGGGCTCCTCCAGAGCCGAAGGCTGACGCAGGCCGCCGGGGGCTGCTGCGAAGCCAGGGTTCCGGGGCCCGTCCTGGGCAGACTCGCTCCATTGCAAAGACCTCCATCTGGCCTCCACTCCTTTCTCACAACCCAGCCCCATCATTGCTGGCGCGGAGCCCCATTCTGGGGCCTTGAGGCCTCGTACTCACAACATTTGCTCTTTTCCAAACGAGTGACGGATTCCTCTCCTCCAGAGTCACCTCCCCACAGCACTGGCCTCCACAAAGCACATCTTACCCTACTGAGCCAGGCGGCTACACAAAGGTGGTTTTGCATGCATTTCTCCTCCTGAGGAAGCAGCTCCGCACCCTCACCCAGGGTGGCCTCACAGTCTCCTGCGACCCCCTCCCCTGCCCAAGCCCAGCTCCGCTGCAGGACTCGAGGCACTGCAGTAAACCTCGACTTAGGCACAGCTACAATGGTTGTGTTTGACTTGAATTTTCACAAAGTGAATCTCATGTGAATGAACCAAGGCTATGAGAATTTTGCTGTAGATCCCCCCTGGAATGAACATATACATATATACATGCAGCATATACATCTACACGTGCATGTACATGTACATATACAGCAAATACACGTGTACACACACAGCCAGAAACCGTGTTCCGGTGCACTTTGAAGCACTCCAATGCGCGCAGTGCCCGAGCCCGCACACCTGCAGACCCTCACTCACCGCTCCGTGTCAAAGTAGCCGTCTATGTAGGAATGTGGGGCGCCCGCCACGGCGAAGTTACTGCTTCCAGTGTCGACGAGAATCTGTAGCTTTTATTTTTTAAGGAGAAAAAAATAGAAAGCATCGGGTTACTTGTATAATACTCAAATAATTTGTTTTAAAAAACTAAACTGAGTACGAGGAATAATTTACCCACTGGAAAAAACTTATTAGGGGAGGAAAAGCTGTTATAAAATTGAAATCTGAACATGGTCCCTGAAGAAGCTTGCATTAGGGAGGGGGACAGTCTGGCCTCAGATCCACACTGAACCTTAAAAGAAAATAAATTCTGTTAAATAACTAGGATTTACTTTTCAAGCCACTGGAACTCGCTAACAAGGCCAAAAGCCCTTTCTCAGCGCTGGGCTTCTGGCCAGGTTGAACTCCTGCCCGGGCCTGGCCTCCCCTCCGCAGGACGCCCCTCACCTCTCTGCAGAGCACCTGGAAACACCTGTCACAAGTACCATTTTTTAGTTCTACTGAGGTATAATTTGCATGCAATAAAAATGCAAGATCTGTTTTTTTAGTATAGCTTCTTATGCTCAACTTGTTTTTGAGATTCTCTCACGTTGTGTGCACTGGTCCTTTGTTCCCTCTCACTGTGGAGTGGATTCCTCTGCGGGACACGCCAGTTTCTCTGCTTCTCCCGATGGGTACTTGGGCTGTTTCCAGTTTTAGATTATTCGGGATAAGGCTGCTATGGACATTCTTATAAAAGCCTTTTTGTGGATGTATATTTCCATTTCTCTTGGGCAGATTCCTAGCAGCGAAACTTGTCGGGTCGTGGGGTAGATGTATTTTTAATGTTTTCAAAAGAACTGCTGAACAGTTCTCCAACGTTGATGAACCAAGTTACGCTTCCATGAGCAGCATATCGAGGGTGCATTGGGTTCATTTGCTCCATACCCTCCCTGGAATTTGGCATGGTTGGTCTTTTTTATTTTCACGCCCCTGTGGATGTGGAATGGTATCTTGCTGTGGTTTTAGTTTGCAGGTGCCTGGTGACCAGTGCCATCGAGCAGTCACACTGTATTTTATTAGTGTTGCCCGTGTTCCCCACCAAACGATGGCATCCAAGGGTGGGCACGTTTGTCATGTGTCTTCTCATGCCCAGCACCTCTCAAGTCCAGACACACGGCCAGTGGTTTACAAAAGGAACACGTCTTTTAGAAATAAACAGGGCATATGCAGACACAGCCCAAAAGGTGGAAAATCAAGTTTAAAAAGCTACAGACCAGAAAATCAAGATAGGCAGGTTTTTACCCAGGATTATCTAATCAACGACCTCAGTTCTGCCAGGTCCAGTGTTTTCTGTTTGCCTCTTACCTGACCCACCAGCAGACTGTGACTGCGTCTCCCTCCGTCCCCCAGGAAGGGAACACTTTCCTCACTTTGCCTTTGGGGGCATCGCGCTTTCCTATCGTCCTCCTCCCCTGACTCCTCTGCCTCAGTCTCACCTCGGGCGCTTCTGCCTCCCCAGCCTGGGGGGTTCTCCAGGGCCCAGCGTGGGGACCACTCAGGCTCGTCCACACTCTCGGTCTGTCTACACTCGGGGCACATCTACACTTGCACCCTCTGCGAGCCCATTGAGTCCTGAGGCTTTAAATGCCTTTCCTGTGTCGAGACCCTCAAGCTGAGGCCCAGACCTGCCCCTGAGCACCTCCACTGGATGTCTCACGACCACCTGTGATGGGCTGAACTGTGTTTTCCATTGAGGCACGTGCAGGTCCTGACCCCCGCAGCTGTGTGTGTGCCCTCAGTGGCAGGTGGGCCTTTGTGGGGGCGATCGCGTCCAGGTGAGCTAGCGCCAGGGACTGATGACCTCACCAGGAGCTAGAGGAGGCAAGGACAGCCCTGCCCAAGGTCTCAGAGGGCGCATGGCCCTGCTGACACTTTGATTGTAGACCTCAGGTGTCCACAGCTGTGAGAGAATAAATTCCCGCTGTTTTACACCACCAGGTTTTTGGTGCTGCTAAGACATCCCAGGACACCGACAGGCCATCTCGAGTCTGACAGCCCAGAACTGCACTCCCAGGCCCCAGGCCTGCTCCCTCCCACGGTCTCAGCCGTCCCGGCCCCCACGCCTGCTCTGCTCCCTCCACAGGCTCAGGACACTCTGGGAGTCACCTCTGTGCTTCCTGCCCTCATGCCCCCCCTGCAGCCCACCAGGGAGCGGCTCAGGCCCCACCGCTGGGTTCTGGACAGCACCTGCCCCTTCCTCCTCCTCCACCGGGCCCGCTATGGTCCGTTCCCCCCTCATCCCCACCTCTTCCCAGCTGATCTTCCCACTGCCTTCCTCAGTCTACTCCCAACTAGCGACCACGGCGACTCCGTTACTATGTAAGTCATGGCAGGTCAACCCTCAGCTTCCCCCAGCTCCTGCACCTCTCAGAGTAACAGCCAGAGTCCTCCGATGCCTACGGCCGCCAGCCTGTGCCCAACCTCACTGCTCCCAGCCACGCCGACTGCCAAACATGTCCTGGATGCCCCACACCTGCCCTGGATGCAGGGCTTTCTGCTGCCGCCTTTGCCAAGGTGGGGTGCTCTCCCTGGGGTACCCTGAGTCCACCTGGCGTGCCCATCGCTTCCTCCCAGGCTTTGCCCCACGCCTCAATGAAGCCAGCCCTAACCACCCCTTTTGAAATAGTGCCATTCCCAGTCCCCTGCTGACCTGTCCACCCTGTCCCCTGGCTCCCATAATATCATCGCCTCTAACATAGTAACAGCACCTAGGATGTGCCAGGCACTCCAGTAAGTGCTTCAGGTTTATATCAACTTGTTCAGACCTCACAGCAGCTCTCTGAGGGTGGCGCTATCATCACCCCCATTTCACAGATGGGGAAACTGAGGTGCAGAGAGGCCGACTCACCCTGTTACACGAGGGTAAGTGGCAGAGCTGAGGCTCGAACGTGGAGAGTTTAACTCCAGCTGCACTCTCTTACCCCACTCACCCACTGCTTGGGCCCAGGGGCTCTCACACACTCACTCCTTCCTGATGGTTCTTGGTGACGCGAAAGCTCTCTATGGCGGGGATTTCTGCTATTTTGTTCGCTGCTCTGACCCAAATGCTCAGAATAGAGCAAGGCAAATAGTAGGCACTCAAATATTTGTTGAATGAACAACTAAAATTATTCTCAAAGGTAAAGACAAAGACGTTAACTGTGCCCTTGGTTCAAAGATAATAGATTCAGAGAAAATAAACAAGCAAGAGGAATGCAGTCTGTGCACACAGATCTGCTGTGCGTGGGGTCTGCAGGGGCTGGGTTTTCAGGCTGTCGGCAGAAGCCAGGTCGGTTCCTGCTCCTGTGATCCAAGCATCGGCCTTGCCCCACAGGAGGTCGCAGGAATAGCAGAGGGTGACAAACAAACGGTCCTGGGAGCATCTGCAGGGGCTGTGGTGACAAATGGTGACACCTGTTTTCTCAAGCCAAACCCTGCTTTGCGACTGTAGAGAATTCTACACCGAAGACTGAGTTCATGAAAACTTTGCAGGAACAGCAGACAAACAGATCTGGGGCCTGAGGCTTGAAGTGCATCTAAAATAAAGGCAACAACACACTAAAAAAAGAGACTATAAATGCCGCTTTACACATCTTAGTTTTAGTAAATGAATTCTCTACCCTTAACTTCCAGTTACTAACACACAGCCTCCAGAAAACGTGAGATCTCACACCGCCACAGGGATGTTTGAACTGATTTCAGATAGAATGTGATTTAAAAATGTGCATATATTTTCTGGTTCTCCATCCAAATACTTGGTAGTCAAAAGCCCCAAGTACCCAAACCACAGTTTGATTGGATTTGATGTGTATTTCTCATAAATGTGCAAAGAAGAGTAAGATAAATTGTTAAATATATAATCTGACTTTCATCCCCATTTCCTGGCACAGACCCCTACAATCTCGGGAATCTCCAAAGCGGTGTGTCTGTTACACTATGAGTTGACGGATGGCTGCTTCAGGATGGGGAAGTGTCAGGGCAGGATTAGAGGGCTGGGACTTCCAGCCGCACCCCGCCCTCTGCCTCCAGGACGGGGAGGGGATGAGGGCTAAGCTGATCACCAAGGCCAGTGATTTAATCAATCACGCCTTCATAATTGGGGCTTCCACACAAACCCAAAAGGACTGGGTTCGGGGAGCTCCCAGGTGGCTAAACACGCGGAGGTGCTGGAAGATGGTGCGAGGACGCTCCGATCCCTTCCCCCATGCCTCACCCTATGCACCTCTTCATCCGTACCCTCTGTAATGTCATTTATAATCAACTGGCAAACGTTGTGTCCCTGAGTTCTGTGAGCCAATCTGGCAAATAAATCCAACTGAAGTCGGGATTTTGGGAATCCCGATTTGTAGCCAGTTGGTAGAAGCACAGGTAAAACCGCCCAGGGCTTGCAACTGTCATCCGATGTCAGGGCAGTACTTGGGACCGAGCCCTCCTGCCTGCGGGGTCTGAGTTCTCTCCAGGTAGACGGTGTTGGGACTGCACTGATTGGAGGAACCTAGAGGGTGTCTGCTGCAGAACTGATCGCCAACATCGCCCCACAGTTGGTCCCAGAGTCTTCTGTGTTGATCACTGTGGTGTGAGAGCAGAGAAAAACCGTTTGCATTTTTTCCACTTAGAGGGCACCAAACAAATCTGCATTGACTTGGATTTTACTGGAGAGGAATTGGTGGATGCTGAGAAATTCTCGTACGTACCAAGCCGTGGGTAATAGGTCAAGATGGGTGGGGGAATCCACCTGTAGGTCAGTCTGGCTGGGCCAGATATTCCTGCAGGGCGGGCTCTCTCTCCCTCTGCTCCTCAGTACCGAACACTAAAGCATCAGTGGCTCACAGCCCGGCGCTCAGAGGGGTGGGCATGTCACAATCTCTGCACTGTTTTCTTAAATCCCCCAACTTCAATTCTTTTAAGGGATGAATTTATCCCATTTACATTCAATTATACATATTTTTCCTTACCCTATCACTTCCTATGTTACATTTTCTGTTTTAATGTTTCTTCCTTTATTTCTTTAATCTTTATGGATTTCCTTGTTTTAAGAATTATTCTGGTGATCTGCAGGTTTAAAGATCTTCCATCTTTAAATTATTTGGTCATTGTCTTTATAAGTTAAGTGATACTCACTAACCTCTTATCTCGATTAGGCAACTTGGAATGTTTGTGTACTCTCCACTCTTAAATCTGACAAAATTAGCACATTTCTAAAAAAAAAAAAATCAAGATGTTGGGAAGGAAAGGGGTGTTCTAGGGTAGGGAGAGATGGGAAGGTGTGTGGGGTTATAACATCATTTTTCCTTCTATGAGATGCCTTTTTATAATTTACATAAAGCACGTAAACCCTTTTTTACCCGCCTGCCTGTATTTTTTGCTGATTGCCTGTCAGGACCGTCCTTGCGTTACGGAACACCAGGTGGCGAATGTACCTGAATCGCCACGAATCTCCATCCCACCCACCTCCCAGAAGGTCATCCGGTTGTTTCATGATACATTCGTGATACATTCGCAAGGTTACTTTCATAGCCGCATTTCCCACAGTGGCTTCGTCATCCCGCAGGAAATAGATTGGCCACCAGGTACCAGTCCTTCAGCCCACGGCCCCTGCACCCGCGCTCCAACGGCTCGGTTGTGTCCAGCGCCTGCAGGCCCCACGGCGAGGTGGGCGCCGTCTTCTCCAAGTGCTTTGAGAACACGTCTCCGCGGCCTCTGCACTTGGAGAACGATTTGCCTGGGTTTTATACGTTTGGGTCATACTGTGATTCCCTCAGCACTTTATAGACGCTTCTCCGGGGTATTTCAACATCGAGCATTTGTGGAGAAATCTGAGGCATGTCTTGTTTTTCCTCGTTAGAAGTGACTTTGTTCTTCCCCTTGGATACCTGAAGAATTCTTTCTGTAGCCACGAAGTTCTATAGCTTTATGGATATATCTTAATGTCGGTTGTTCTGATTCTATTTTCCTGGACAACGGGGCTTAACCTCGGCGTGAGTTTCCTGAGCTGCCCTAACAAACTACCACACACAGCGTGGTATCAACACACATCTATCCTCTCACAGTTCTGGAGGCCAGAAGCCCAAAACCAGGGCGTTGGCAGAGGCTCCGGGGAGGATCCTTTCTTGTCTCGTCCATGCTCTGGTAGGGGTGGGCAATTCCCAGACGGAGGATGACAGGAGACATTTCTCCAGGTATCCTGCTCACGCTCTGCCCGCAGGTGCCGTGACTTGCTACGGAGGATACCTGCCGGCTCACCACGTCATCCATCTCCAAGGTACGCCAGTCTCCGAGCCTCCCAGCCGCCTGTGGAGCTGGCTTCTGTGACATGTCCTCTGCAGCCAGCACAGGGTTAATGCAGGAGCAAAAGCCACACATGTGGCTGATGTGAACACAGCAAGGCCTGGGACCGTCACATTATTGGGAGGGGGTTCCAGGGTGCAACTCACCCAGCACCAGTGCGGGACAGCGCCAAGGCCCAGTCAGCAGACGCCCCCCCAAAGCCGACAAAAGCTGATACATGCAACTCACATGGCCCTGGCTCCTCACCGGGGTCTCCATGTCTTGGATTTAAATATTTCCTGGAGGTGAGATGAATTTTAAAGTTGCTTGGGTAAAAGAGGGTAGAGAGGTAGAGAGAGAGAGAGAAAAAAAAAACACCACAAGAGAAACTCCTATATGAGGCAAATCAGGGAACGTTAGGTCTTTAAACGAGGACAGTGTGGCTGTTAGGCAAGAGACTCGATCACCCTAAAGAAATGACTAACCACACGATACGGAGACATACTCTTTCTCGGTCATTAAAAGCCACAGACAATAAAAGCTATAGATTCCTGAACAAGAACAGCCTTCCTCCCCACGCCCACTGTCCGCCGTGGAAGCACGCCACGTCCACCAGTGTTTCCCGGGTCTCGCTGGCACCCAGCGCCCAACAGCCCGGGAGGGTGCGGGGGAAACGCCCACACACCCGGCGGCCCGGCACTCCCCGAGTGTGGCTGGCCAGGCCGGCACCGCACGTCTACACTCCCTGTCCCTGCGTAGCCAAGAGCACACAGCCCAGTCAGAGCAGGAACAAGGCTATTGTTCCCCACACAATAGTCCAGTGACAGGAACTTTCTGCACAGACATTCCAGCCTTCTTCCCCCAGTTTGGATTCCACCACGGCCTCCGCAGCATCTCTTTCCCTTCCCACACCCCCCGGCCCTGCCTTGGGGCTCCTTTGCAAAGCCAGGGAACACAAACGCAGGGGACACCAGGCCAAAAGGCAGACCGCACTATTTCACGCACGTGATCTCTCGCCGTGGCCCAGGCATGCAGCGCAATCCCATCTTTCACAGCGATTGCAGCAGAAGCGGCTTTCAAGAAAATTCAATTCCGAGTCGTGGCTCGGCAAAGCCATCAACCATGTGGGCCATTCCTGGAGTGTCTGATTTGAGGAGAGAAGTCGCCCCAAATAAACAAGGCAGCTGCAAAGTCAGGCAAGGGACAGACATCCAGGGGACAGTAAACATCCATGGCTGTGTTTCCAGTAAAGCGTCTGAGCAGCAACCAGAAGCCAACATTGTTTTCTGCGTGGTGATGCCAGAAATGGACATTCCTCATGCTGAATTCTCGCCAAGACCATTACCCCCCTTTTGCAAGACGTCTTAACCACAAAGGAAAATAAGTAAAGCCACCAGCCCTATAAATTTCTCGATACACTCTGAAGCAACCGGAAACTCAAACACTTGGGGTGGAGGTTTCTTCCGGACACCTCACCCCACGCCACATGCCAGTAACTTAATCCACAGCTTCCTTTATTCTAGGAATTTCCAAAATCGTTTCCTGCCTCTTTGGGCTCAACTCCACATATACACATGTGAGCACACAGACAGGCACACACACACAACAGGCTAGCTCTGGACCATGTCGTTCAACCACTAAAAGGACACTGAAAATACACAGAGTCTCAAATTCAGGGAATGCTGTGCACTTTCAAAGTGCGACTTACAACGGCTCGGAAGCACAGAGAAAGATGTGATTCCTACTTTACTGTGGAGGAGAACAGAAAGGGTGGAGCGGGCAGCGGCCCGGGAGAGCCCGCGGTCCTTCCCCACAGTAAGCGGCCTCCTACAGAACTCGCTTTCCATCTTTCCAGAACACAGTAACGAGAAACAAAAACCTCGTTCCACCAGGAGCCGGGGCTCCTATGCCGAGAGTCACTGGCTTTTAACCATTCCGACCCTGCAGCCATCGCCAGGGGCCTCAAGGGCACTCTCAGGGCAGGTGCAGGACCTCGAGTGCCCGGCCAGGGGCAGGGGCCAGAACGTTAACGATGACGGCCCCACATGGTGGAGAATGCAGTATGGAGAACGTGTCCACCAGCACCCGTCCTTCAAAGCCACGTGCAATCCAATTCGCAAGAGACCTAGAACTGCAGGAATGGGCAGGCTAATTTTTCTCAACTTCTTAAAAGCAGCAAAATCCAAACCACGCTCCTTCCAGCTATTGCCCTTCCCCCTGCACAGCCAAGCAGTGGGCCGCCTGGTGTCCATTCCTCATGCCTCTATTTCCCAGCCTGCTGAGATGGTCTTCTGCCTTAGCAGTCCACGGCTGGCGAGACACACCAGTGACCTCAGAGGTCCAGACCCAGAGTCACCCCTTACCTGTCTGTCCTGCAGGCAGCAATGGCCAGAGGACCAGCCCCTCCACAAAGCTTCGAAAACATACCTTGTTAGTTGCCTGAGGGCAGAGCCCTTTTTCCTAGTCTCTTTTTGGTCCCATAGTGCCTACGACTAATAGAAATTCACTAATTATCTGTTATTTCTGATGGGGAAAATATGCATGGGCTTCGTCTGGGAGCAGAGGGAAATCCAATTAAGAAAGCAAACTTGCCAAGAAGTTGCAAGTAGCTGGAGAAAGTTCAACAGGCCAAACTCCTAATGCACATGTGCAAAGAATTTATTTAGATTTTCTAGAATTGTCTAAGGCAGGCTAAACTTGGTTAACTTCCCAGTTGCTATATAAATAACCACAAACTTATCTCTCAAATGTCCAAGTATAACCAAAGAAAGAAGCGAGATGACAGCAGAGGTTGTTGGTGGCCTACCCATATTCCTTGAACACTCACTTCAGCGTCTGGTGTTTTCTGCAAACTCAGGAGCAAGCCTGTCTAGCACCCAGGGCAGCCTGAAGTGCCAGAGTGAATGCCCCTGGGAGCAGCCCTCCACCAAAAATAAACAGCTGGTGGATTAAAGTGTTCACTCCCTCGCTCCTGGGGAGACAGTTCTGAGCATGCTCCGTGCCGTCTCCCCCACGTCCCCGGCGGGGCTAAGCCCCAATTGTGCAATGCAATAACCGTCTCTGCAGTGTACCTGTACTGGCCTCCTCCTCCTCCTCCTCCTCCCTGCCTCAATTCCCTACCCACCACCAGCGTCTTAGGGTAGGGAGAGCAAGAGAAGGTTACTCACACAAACCTCACCTTCTGCTCTGCAGTGGTCTGAAGGCTTGTGTCTCCCACCCCAAAATTCATATGTTGAAACCTGATCTCCAACGTGCTGGTA
Organism: Indri indri; assembly: GCA_004363605.1. Classification (NCBI taxonomy): domain Eukaryota; kingdom Metazoa; phylum Chordata; class Mammalia; order Primates; family Indriidae; genus Indri; species Indri indri. The sequence continues at coordinate 25,733 of RJWJ010001761.1, forward strand.
TTAGGAGGTGGGGTCTTTGGGAGTTGATGAGGTCACAAGGGTGGAGCCCTCACCAATGGGATTAGTGCCCTTATAAAAGCACCCCAAAGAGCTCTCTTACCCCTTTTGCCAAGTGAGGACACAGAGAAGGTGTCATTGCTATGAACCAGGAAGCCCTCGCTAGACATGAAACATGTGCTGTGTGATCTGCCACTTCCAGCATCCCGCACTGAGGAATAAATGTCTGCTGTTTTTAAGCCACCCCGTCTGTGGCATTTTGTTATAGCAGCCAAAATGGATTAAGACATGCTTTCTAAAGGTCCCATGTCTTTAACTCAGGGACTATGAAAACAATTAGACAAGAGAATCGTCAAGAAAGCCAAGGGCCTCCCAGGGCCAAGGACCCGTGACGAACCACAGATCTGCCACCTGGCTGAAAGCTAAGTGCCGACTGCGGGTGTCTCCCACTGTCCCTTCTTAATCTTCAGTTGATGCAATGGGCAATAACCCTACAGAAAGCCATTTGCTAATTGCTGCAATAAGGTAAAATGTTGCATTAAAGGGAAAAACGGGGTGATTGATCTAGTTAGTGATTAGCAGCCTGAGATTCCTCAGATATTACTGTCTCTTTTTCAGCAGGTTAATAGATAGGAAAATTAGCAGATAATTTAAATAATGGCTCATTTAACACAATGATTCCTAATTATATTAGCAGCCCATCTGCTGAAGGCCTGCCGGCAAGCAGAAGCCATGGCGGCGCAGCGCGGCCTTTCCGGCCCGGCTTCTGGGGGCTGTTTGCCCACAGTGATTACGTGCGATTGCAGGCACTGATTTTGTTAATCAGGCTCTTTCAGCGCTTCAGTTCTAGAAATGAATCTCATTTACTTAAACACGTCTTGTTGAAGAAAGCAAAAATAATCGCCACACACCATTTCTCCACAATCTAAAATTAAGGTTGTTTTCATAAAGGAGGGGAAAAACCATTTTCAAAGAGCACCACTTAACACAAACAGATGTTACAGGACTTAGCTCAGAGGAGCTTGATTATACAGTTTATTCCGGCACGTGGAGGGCTTCACTACTGCCGCACAGGCTCCTACTAGAAACACACATGTTGAGAGACACGTGGATACTCTGGCTCCTTTTGGGAAAACAGTAACTGCCAAGTGGATAGTGGGGAGGGACCCAGGCTTGGCTGCCTGACTGTGGAACGCGGAGATGGTTTCCCACCGGGCGCTTGGTGTTTAGCACCGCGGGGGCTCAAGTCGAGAGCGATACTTAGGGTAGAGGAGGTCCCTGTTTTAAGAACCTAATAGATCACTCAAAGCTGAGCCCTCAAATCAGAATCCTTCTGGTCTTGGAGCTGCCACTACCTCTGTGGCTGGAACCTCGGCCCTGGGGTGGTTACCGGAGGGAGGGGACCTCCCTGAGTTTTGAAATGTTCCAAATGACCCATCCTGGTTATAAAGAGTGGAAAGGACAAATCTAAGGCTGGGGGAGATTTTATCCCAAAGCCACAGCCAACGCCCTTGAATGTGCTAGCGACCGTGTCCACTTGCAGGATCCATAGGAGGCTAGATTCCTGTTCATTTTCTAGCTACGGTCCCAGGATGCACCCTGTATCTACTCGATAAAAGAAGGCACAGTTGCATGAAAACGCAATGGCTGGATTCAAACCCAGGTTCAACTACCTGTTGGCTGTGTGGTCTCTGTGAGGTGTGCACAACCTTTCTGAGTCTCAATGCCCTCATCTGGAAAGTGGGATAATGTGGAGTGCTGCTCTGAGTAGCACATGGCATCATACATGTCATGCCCCTGGAAGAGTGCCTGGCACACTGATACATTTTCATTTCTCCAATATTTTTTCTTGTTACAGGGCTAACTTCACAAATATATATCACTCTGCTGAGCATGAAATGTACCAAACTATCCATCAGACTGTCATTCCTGTTTCCTGCTTGCTGCTCATCTGGATACAGACCAGAAGTGGCATGCACAACCCCCAGGGCCAGGCACAGTGTGTTCAGCAGTCCTCCGTGGTGCACACGGGCTGCACCTATGGCAGGTGATGCTGGGGTGGAAGTGGACACCAGATGGGACGTTTGTGAGTGGCCTGAGTGTCAGCAGTGCCTGCACAAGGCTGCAACAAGGCAGTGCTCCATCTTGGAACACTCCACTCCCAGTGCACATGGGCTGTTATCACGACACCTGCTTTTCCCTCCCCGCCCTGGTGAGTGGCCACTCCATCCCCGGCTGCCCGATTTCCCCGATTTGGGGTTCTGCTTCCCCTGAGCTCCCACCTTCCCATGCACAGCACCTCCAGTGGCTGTTTCTTCCCCTCTGGGTGCCGCCTGGGTGTGGAACTTGTACCCTTTTGGGGATGGGTGATCTAGGCAGACGGGGAGCAGAGGACGGGGGGTGGCAGGAATGCAAACACCATGTCCTTAGCAGCCCCACAGCCCCCACCCCGCGCCCTGCCACCCTCCCGTCTCCCACTGCATCCCTCCCCACCCTGTCAGGTGCAGAGCCACCCCGGGCTGGCTCTCCTGGCAGGTACGCTCCTTACTGTCTCTGCTGAACAGAGGGGACTGCCAGGGCCTCACCCTGGGAGCAGCCTGATTCCTCCAAAGTCTTCCCTCCTCTCCTCTCTCCCAACCAGCTAGGGAGAGCAGCAGAGGATTTACTTCCCACTGACAGGAATTACCTGCACCCTGCCCGTACCCCCAGCGGGCAAAGGCACCTGCCCGTCATGTGGGGATTTACACGCTCTTCACCTCATGGAAGACGCCTTTAGGTGCATCCTGCGTGTGCTGCCCAGGTCCCCCTTTGGTTGACGCTGAGGTGTGGGGAGTGTGGTCACTTGGAAAAGAGAGAGAAAATAGTCCTCCAGGCAACCACCTTTACGCAGGTGTGTCTGTGGGTTTTCCGACTCTTGGCCACATTCTTACATGCAGGTGTTGACTCTGGTGGATTCACTCAGCATTCTGAGCTCTGTCCATTCATGCAGGCTGGTGAGGATGGGGGAGACACTCCCACGCATGTCCCTCCCTCTGTAACAGACATGCTCCAAGGCCCCAGGGCTGTGATCATCATCCAAGTGCTGCCTGCCAGTGACCGACACGACCAGGGCCAGAGTCCGAGGCCACTTCACCACTGGGCTCAGAGCCTGCAGAGCAGCTGCCACACACCTGAAGGCAGGTGTCCCACCTGAGGGCGCTGGCTGTTTGCCAAGGCAGCATATGATGGCAATCGTCTTCCGGGATCATGACCACCCAGGGCCCAGTTCTCGCTCTGGCTCTGGGACACAGAAATTAACCGTGGACTGAAAGGGGAACAGCCATAAGCAGCCTCACGCCAACCAAGCTTCCGGAGGTGGGGGCTGGAGGCCAGAGAGAAAGTGTTTCTTTGCAAGGGGGTCTACCCAGTGACAGGTGGGCTTCCGTCTGCTTGGTCAGCCCCTGTCTCTGCAGACAGCCTCCTCCAGGGGCAGATCAGGCGTCGGCAGGGCTGGGGAGGTGGAGAACAAGAAGCACCTCTGTGGAGGAGGCCAGGGCCCCACGGACCTCCCTGGGGCTGTGGAGTTTCCCTGGAAGCCTCTGCCAGCAGGATGCAATCCTACTGATTAAGGAATGAGGCGGATATTTAAACAGTCATGTGTGAGTCACAAGGCTGGACTTCAACCACTGATGCCCATGAAACAACAATCCCTTTCCTATGGAAAAGAAAATTCACACTCAACCACTTTCGAGAAAGCAAACTGTTAAACAGGACAAAAGAAACTTTGTCCTCATATCTTGATGACAGTGGGGGAGGGGGCAAATAGAAAAGCATTTCTATTAGCAGAGGGCTAGTTAGCTTTTTCCTTCCTGAGGAGACAACCAAAGCCACTCCCCAAAAACCCCCAAGAACCCATTACACGTTTCCAGGGATTTCGGGAGACGTCATTTTACCTAAAAACTAGCACATTTCTGCACATTTCCCCCTAGGAGTTTAAACAGATTCTCATCAAAAGTGTAATGTCTAAACTCTCAAGATATTTCTGGAGTTTCAATAAATCTTCCCTTTTGCTCAAGAATTGTTAATAGTGATTGAAAAGCCATTTCAGATCTGAACTTTCACAAAAAGGACATAGTTAACTTCGTCCTGGTTTCCAACATTCAAATACTGTCACAGTTTTTAGCAAATGACAGGGGGGAGGGTATACACCTGCTGCAGCAACCGGCAAGATTTTCCAGTCACTATTATTATAAAATGGCAGGCATTAAATTTATTTTTTTAAAGTGTGGCAAAATACACACAAAATCTACCGTCTTAACCATTTTTAAGTGCACAGTTCAGTGGTATTAAGTACACTCACACTCTTGCGCAGCCATCGGCACCGTCCACCTGTAGAACTTTTTATCTTGCAAAACTGAAACCTTTACTCACACAACGGCTCCCCACGCCTCCCTCCCCAGCAACCACCCTCTACTTTCTGTCACTGCTCTAGGTACCTCATGTAGTGGAATCACACAGTACTTGTCCTTCTTGTGACTTAGTTCACTTGGAATAATGTCCTCAAGGTCATCCGTGTTACAGCACGTGCCAGGACTGTTCTCCTTTGCAAGGCTGGATATTATCCCACTGCACGTTGTTAAGAACTGAATGTTTGCGTCTCCCCACCATGTTGAAATCTTCACTCCCAAAGTGATGGGATTAGGAGCTAGGGCCTTTGGGAGGAGCTTAGGTCATGAAGGCGACTCCCTCATGAATGGGATTACTGCCCTTACCAAAAGGACCCCAGAGAGCTTCCCCACCCAGTCATGTGAAGGTATTAATACAACGAGAAGTAGCTCAGTCCACAACCGGGACAAGAGCCCTCACCGGAACCCGACCATGCTGGCACTCTGATCTTGGACTTCCAGCCTCCAAATTATGTGAAATAAATTTATATTGTTTATAAGCCACGCAGGCTATGGTACAGCAGCCTAAATTAAGACATACGTCCTTGTATATACCACATTTTTTTATCTATTCGTCTGTCGATAAACACTTGGGCTGTTTCCACCTTTCGGTTATTATGAATAATGCCACTGTGAACACAGATAGGCAACTATCTCTCCGAGACCCGCTTTCAATTCTTTTGGGGAGATTCATTTTTTCAATAAATATTTAGTGAGCTGCTACCACATGCCCAGCTCATGGAGCTGAAGAAGATATGGTGCCCCTAAGGTTAAGACAAAGACCAGCCTTCTCTTTCCAAACAGTTTTCAATTCCTGTGGAATTGGCTTTCAGACGCTGAGGAATGATACATGGGCAACTACAGACAATTCATATGAGGTCTATCTACGCAAAGTTTAATTTCTAAGCACTTTCCTCTGCCACTCAACACACTTACGAGATTACTCATTCTGTTTATTATGCTATTTTTCAAGGCAATAGCACAATTTTAATACCGTGTAAAACAGAGTAGGAAGGTAAATTTCCTAACAGAGATAGGAACTGCCAATCACACAACCCATTATTCTGAATTATGCACACGGATGACTGAATAATAACCATACTGTATTTAAAAGTGACCTCCTGAATGGCCTTGCAAGGTTAGCCTCTTGGAGTTTATTTTATCTATGAAAACACATCATAAAATTCCGACTATGATTAAAGGGCTTCGAAAGCAGGAAATGTGATTTAAGTCCTAAGTGTCAGAAGGGGACAAACACCTCTTAGCAACAATGATGATTATACATGAGTATGTTAATGGATAATGACCGATAATCCACAAATCCTAATACTCGTCTGAACGTGGAATGCTGTGACCTAGCTTTGCAATGGAATCTTAAAATCTAAAATGTTATCTCCATTTTACATTCATCTCTTTGCATGCTCAAAACTTGGACTGTGGAACACAGAAAGGTTGTTGTTTTCAATGTGCTACCCTTTCCGAACTTCGGGCAGCCATTTAAGAAGCAGGCTATTGCTATGTGGTTCGTAAAAGGCTTTGATGTTTTCTTCTTGTTAAACCCACAAGAAAATAAAAAGTATTTTAATGGCACATGGCGATCAAAGATATCATTCTCTGCTAAAAAGATTTTTTTAAAGCCCTTCCAAGTACATTGCTCTCAGGAAAAACATTAAATCTCTATTGACCTCTGCGTTTTTATGGTGTCCAGATATTTTGAAAGCACACTAACCTAGAAGAGAAATGTCAGAAGCAACCCTTTTTTGCTCCTGTGCCAGTGAAATGCAGATGTTTTCCTAATTAGGGTATAGAACGGTCACATGGAAATCCTTCCAGAACAGTCTAGAGATGGGAGAAACCAAAAAGACTGGGAAAAATTGCAACATATTAACCTTGGCCGAGTCTCCAACATGCATGTGAAGGCCCTTGCACATCACTGCTAAATGTTTGCTGGAGCAGCAGTGGAGAGAGATAGCCGCCGCCCTGGCCCCAGCGCCACGCCATGGGCACCGGCCCCCCGCACACTCAGGACAGCACGGCCCTAACCACGCTCTCTTCCGCACCAGCCATTTCTCCTTCTCTGCACCATCCCTCCCACCGGCCAACAGAGAGCATGTCACATTCCCGTCTTAAGAAAGAAAACAATGCAGACGTTCTTCACCCACATTGTCCTCCAGCCATGCCCTATTTCTCTGCTCCCCTGCACGGTAAACCCCTTGAAAGAGGTGACTGGGCCCGCGGGCTCCAAACCCTCTCTCCCCCACCCGGAGAGAGCAGCTGTCCCCTGGCAACAGTGACTGTCTCCTGCCAAAGCTCACCGGTGGGCCTTCCCTCCCTCACCTGCGCTGGGGGGCACCGGCCACCCGCCCTGCTTCCCGTGGCTCTGGGACTCCACCAGCTCCTGGGTCTCCTCCCGCCTCCCTGGTTCCTCCTCCTCACCTCCCCTGCCTCTAAGTTTTGGGGTGCCCCAGGGCCCCTGTTTGGCCCTCACCTCCTCTGTCTAGACTCATTCCGCGGGGAGTGCGGGTACCCCCACAGCTTTGAATGCCACCTCCGCTCGGTGGACTCTCAAACTCAGGTGTCTCTCTGGGACCCGAAGCATGTTCAACCGCTACTGGGCCTCCCACCTGAGTGTCATGAAAGGCACCTGGATTTGGCATTTCCAAGACCACCTCCTAATTCCCCCTCCCAGCACCCATCCCCTTCCTCTGACCCATGGCTCACCCACCACCTCCAGGCACACGGACCTCCGTGGGGTGCCTCCAACATGCAATCACACTGCCTTCTCGGGACCTCTGCACTGGCTGTTCCCTCTGCCTGGACATCCTTCCCCGTACCTGACTCCCTCTACCGTACTGGAGATGTCTCCCTGGCCATCTGTGTAAATTACTGACACTTCCCTACCCCCAGCACGCCTGTGCCCGTATTTTAAGGTTTTCATAGCACCTGTCACCATTCGGATACAACAGGCTTACAGCATGTGGTTCTGCCTGCCCGTGCCCACCAAAGTGCACGCTCTAAGATGGCAGGATTTGGGGCACAGCTGCTCACTGCTGTAATCTCCTTGCTTAAAACAGGGCCAGGAAAGTTCCCAAAGCACGTTAAATACATACCCGTTGACTGCTTGCAGCCGCATGTGGATTACAGTAACTGCCCTACCAAACAATAGCGAAACCCAGCTCCTGGACTAGATTTTATTAAAAAACACAGAAAGGGAAGCCTTGAGGGGTCTCGGGGGTCACCATTGTGCCCTACATCATTACTGGAATCATACCAGGAACTTAAAAAATGTAAATTCTCCAACCCAGAGAATAGAGCCTGGAATCCATCCTTAACCAGGTCCCCAGGTAGCTGATGATAGGCCAGGCCTGGGGACCACTGACAGGTCCAACCCCCATCACGCAGCACTGCTTCTCCGAGTACCCACAGGTGGTGGCGTTGTTGCTGGAGTCCCAGTGATGGGACACACATTACCTTATGCCCCAGCTTGCTATAAGCTCAGGGCACCTGTTCCGCCATGTTCTTCTTTTTCAGTCCAATTCAACAGGTACTCACTGAGTCCTATGCCAGAGGGATGCTCCACCCTGGCCACAAATGGTTAATGATAGGGGCTCTGCCAGTCTGCACCAGACTTCCAGTCAGCTGAATACTTCCCAGCCCCCAACTGCTCTCCAGCAGACCTGAACCTGTCCCTGCAGCTGCTCCCTCTTCCACCAGGCAGCTTGTTGAGCACAGAACGCCCTGCCCAGAGCCCATGGCATCCCTCCTCTGGGGTGGAGGTGTGCAGGTTGCACACTCCCCGAGGTCCTCCAAGCACTGGCCATGTGACATGGTTTCCCGCCCCCACCCCATCACAGTGGTGTCTCAGGGTCCCGTCCCAAGTCCATGTCCAGCCCTTCGCACCACCTTCACCTAATCAAACATCTATCCATTTCTGTACATGTCAACTAAGCATTATCCATACCGTGATACATACAACAAACACCTCATTACGGTTATGGCTGATCACTGAGTACAAACACTTCTGAAGATAATTCACAGCAAAAACTGTATTACGTGATTTCATAATTTCCTAAAACATTAAAAATTACATAAAGCTGATATCAGACGAAGACGGGATTTGCACTTAATAAGATGTTTTAGTACTCCAGTACATCTGCCTATCTAATCCAGGGCCTCCGCCAGTGAGAATTCAACTGGAGTTTTAAAACAACCACGTTTTAATTTTAATCATTGACGATGATCCTAAAAACTGCTGGGTTTGCTAGTCTGGAAAATATTGATTACTGCTTAAAACTGCCAAAATTAACTCAAACTTTATCTCTGCCAATGCCAACGTAGACTTCCTTCAGAAAAGAGCATAAATGCAGATTTTGAAAAAAAAAAAAATTCATCACGCAATTTCCTGAACTCAGATTTATACGCAAAGGGGTCTTGCAGGCTTAGGGCAGAGTATTAGTATCTCCCAACTGGCCGCCCTTCCCACCTTCCGGCTCTTGCACAAAATGGAGATTCGAGCTGGCTGCTCTGTCTTAAATCTTTTCTCCCCCGAGGAGGCTGCCAGGTTTGGGGATCAATGAACTGCCGCGACAGAGAGGAGACGGGAAGAGTCACAGCTGAAAGCCTCATGCTTTTCAAGTGCTGGGTTTTGTACCAAACATTCCAATTCTTTCGTCTCAAGTGCTCAGAAGGGCAGGAAGCTGGAGGGTCTCGGCCCTCAAATAACTGGCTATAAAAGAAGCCACAATTTTCAGATCCACCTGAATGTCACGATTTTGCCCCAAGTGGATGTGTCTTGATTTGTGAAAAACAAACTTTATTAAACACGTTTCTCTTAGAACCACCGCTAGTGTTATCAGAGCTGTGCGGCTCCTGGCACAGAGCAGATGCTCGGGACGGGTCTGCTACGTTAACATGCTTTTATCCAAGAAGATTTCAGAAGACAAAAATTTTTTATGGCCCGGGTGGGACATGGCAGCAGAGGGACGACTGTGTCCGGAAGGCCCCCCTCATCTCATTCCTGCCAGTATAAAATGGTCCGGTGAGCAATGCTGGCACAGGAAGGTGCACAAACGCGGCCCGAGGCCAAGCGGGCACGGCCATGCGAACCTAGAACCTGCTCGGAGACTGGGGGGGACGTGGGTGTGGGGGTCAGCTCGGGCTGCCACAACAAAGTCCCACTGACCAGGGCCTTAAAGGACACATTTTCTCACAGTTCTGGGGGCTGGAAGTCCAAGCTCAAGGTGCCAGCAGGCAGCCTCCCTCTTCGGCTTACGGATGGCTGCTCTCTTGTTGTCTGTCCACATGGTCGTCCCTGGGTGCACGCATGTCCCTGGTATCTCCTTTTCTTATAGGGACGCCGGTCAGACTGGATTAGGGCCCACCCTGATAGCCACACTGTAAATTAATTACCTCTTCAAAGGCCCTTTCTCCAAAAGTAGCCATATTCTGAGACACTGGGGCTTAGGACTTCAACATGCAAATTTCGGGGCACAGGGGACACAATTCAACTCACAGCAGAGGGCAGGGCCTGCAGACCCCGTGGGCACACACAGACACCCCCCGTGCAGACCAGCGGGGGACGGCACTGAAGAGCGGATTCAACCGTTCCCGCCTCTAGGTTTCCGCAGCTCAGTACGTCTTCCACAAACCCACCGGCGTCAACTGAAGCCTGAATTTAAAAGGTCGAAGATCGGGACGGACCCTACACAGAGCTTCACCCCGACTGTAATCATCACCTGCTGTATTCACGAGAGCCCCGCCAGGTAGAGAACTCCACTGAAGAGCTAAGAGGTGTTCATGAGGTGCGCGGGGAGGGGAGGGGACCTGCAACGGTGGGGACCATCCCCGCCCTGGCCTGCGGGGCAGGGTGGGAATGGCCAGAGCCCGGGGAGGCCCTGCCAGCGGCGGCTGCAGCTGCGGAGGGAGCCTCTGCCAGGCCGGAGTGGGGAGGCATGGCCAGCGGGACCCGGTACCCGCTCTCCTCCACCCTGCTACGCCCACTCAGAAGCCAGAAGCAAAGGAGCCCAAATGGTACCGCTCTTGGAAGCCGGCCTCCCCGGCACAGGACAGAGGGGGGGCAGTGCCGGGAAAACTCGCTGCTCTTTGAGTAAGCACAGGTGGGGCGGTTGGGTGGTGCCGTTTCCATCCAGGCAAGGGGCAGGGCCATGCTGCCACCCACAGCGGCGCCCCCAGCCCCTTCCTGGACTCCCCACCAGCTGCCCTACCCCCCGGGGGGCTTCCTCTGGAAGCAGCTGAAGAAGCAGATGAGCAGCAGCACGGGCAGGCCCCACCCCAAGGCGGGAAGATGCGCAGCACCTTGGCCTCTGAAGGGCTCCCGTCAGGAAGGGGCACCCTGGAAGTGGAGGGGGCGTGTTCACCCCGGCTGGTTGGAGAGAGGTGAGACTCGGCACGGTGGGCCCCGCGCTGCGTGGGGAGCGCTGCTGGAAGTTGATATTTATGGTTTAGATAAAGGTTTAAAAAAACCTGCTCGATTCTATTCTGGGACTGTTTTGGTGGAAGCTTCTGAGAGAAGGAAGCAGGTGCGTGCTCCAGAAGGCCGCGTGCCAGGAGCAGGCAGGTGAATGAGCAAATGGGTGCACACGTGCTGAGCAACTGTGACCGTCCAAGAACTGGCCTGAGTACCAAGGTACACACCGACGCGAGTCAGCCGCGGGCAGCTTCTCTCAACTCAGGCCAGGCCCGTCGTGCCCTGCAGGGCTCCAGAATTGTCGCAGATGAGCGACTTTGAAATCTGGGGATGAACTGCCCCATCAAGAAAAATATTTTTGAGTATTTAACTCCTACATGTGTATGTATCTATAACTTAGGCACACCCTCCCTTGGCATGCTATGTATGTTTTGAAATGTATAAAACTCGCAAGAGGCAGCTTAGCACACGGGTTCAGAGAACAGTCTGGGACCAGCCGACCTGTTTTCAAACCCTGGCTCTGCCCTCATGAACTGTGTTACCTCTGCGATATAACTGGTCTGTGCCTCGCTTTCCCCACCTGTACGGTGGGGATAATGAATAAACTTTCATCTTCCTTAATGTCAATCAGTAGCTCTAGCAAACTAACTGGAAGGCACTACTTATTTCTAGTTTGTTGGGGTGTTTTCACATAACTGAAATTCTGCGGACGATTTTTAAAAAGGTAGGAAATTCTGTTTCCAGGTTAAGGGAAACACCTGTAAAAGCGTTTTTGCAGGAAGCAGACATATCATTTTTGGTAGTAGAAATCAAATAATGATGGAAACATTTACAGATACCATCTTCAAAAGACTCTCTCCCTAACAGGAGTTTCTTTTGAGAAGCAGCTTCTCACTCAGTATTAAAATACCATGTTAAAGGGACCTGTTCTAATTTTATCTTTTTCACTATCTATTCAGTAGTATACCACTACCAGCCACTTGCTATCATAATAAAAGTGAGTAGATCTGGAACTATGACTTTCTGGGGGAAAAAAAGCATATAACTCATCTTTAGAGAGCATGTTTTTTTAAAAAAACAAACCAGACTGGTGACATGCTGAAGTCTAGAAACCAAAGCCAGCCACAGGGTGCAGGTGAAGGGACATTGGGGTTAGTGCTGGTCATGTTCTTGGGGATGCAGGACCAGTGGCTTCCCGGACTCCAGATTCCTCAGTGTGCCATCATCATGGTGACCAGCCCACCTGGCAAATGGACCAGATGAGGCCACCTACGTCCATCACAACTTAGCATAGCCCAATTCCTTATTATCTTACACAATAACAAATGCGACATGCTAAAATTTTCTTCCTACACCCCTTGTGCACCCTGGGATGTGTCCATCCCAACTCTGCAGACCTTTGTTCCAGGCAGTTCCTTGAGGGAGGCGCCTCCGTGTGCCACATGCTGCCTTCTTACATGACCAGTGGTGCACGATCTACCACTTTCTCTACCTTGCTTTTCTCGCTTGCGGTACCTAAAGACATTCTCATCCATTCACGCTGTGTTCCATGGTGTAGATGGACCATAACCAGCCAGCTCCTTCCGACGCACTGGGGGCTGTTTCTACTCATTCGCTATGACAAGTAGCACCCCAGTGAATAGCCTTGTGAATCACTTTTCAGATTTTTTCCCCGGTGTAACTTCTGTATAAACTCCTAGAAGCGGATTTCTGAGTCAAGGGATACATGCATATGTAATTTTGCTGAACATTTCCAAACTCCCCGCCATAGGGTTTGCATGATGAAATAACATTTTAATGGAACTTTCTCTTGCCATACAACTGCCTTCAAACAAGCCCTGTAAATTATCCTTCTCCAGCTCTGAATGAAATATTGGACAAAGCCCATATTTTTCTAACAGCTTAGTGGAAATACATTTGTTTTTGGGCATTATGACTCCAGTGCTATCTAATACCAAAGCTTCTATCTGTCATCCAGTGTAACAGGCCTGATTTAGGCTTGGAGATCTGCAGGGGTAAAGGGGAGCCTGGTCAGATTCATCACTATTTCCCCACCTGGCTCAGGACTGAGCCTCTGATTTCGCCGGGGCTGAAACAGGGAGAATGGAGATCCGAGAGCAGGGAAGTCCTCCTTGGACTTAGTAGTCGGTACACTCTGGGTGTGGCTGGGGTCCACATGCTAACCCTTCCTCCTATGGGTGCCCAGTAGGTTCTTCTGAGCCCGTCTTCTGCTCCCCAACACCTGTCCCTGGATATCTCCCACCTGCCACTTCCTGGTGTGGGCACCCCCACTGTGGGCCAGTTTGCCATTTCCCACTCCCTCCTTAGTCTCAATGCCTGACAGGTCAGCAAACTTTTCTTGTGTAGGGCCAGAGAGTAAATGTCTTAGGCTTCGGTGATCTATCTGTCTCAAGGACCCACCTCTGCCACTGCAGTGTGAAAGCAGCCTCAGGCAATATGTGAGCAAATCGGCATGGCTGTGTTCCAATAAAACTTTATTCACAAAAACAGGCAGCTGGCCAGACTTGGCCCGCAGGCCTTCATTTCCCTAACTCTGGTCCGTCTCATACAAACTCCCTCTGGTGGTCCTCTTGTGTTGGGTCTGTCGTGATGACCAGAGTCTAGATCGCTTTAAGGGGGTCTACACCTTCCCCAGTGGAAATAAGTGCCTTGCCAATAACATCAACAAAGACAATAGTAAATCAGACTTTCAGACTTGTCCTCCTATGCTTTGGCGACTTTGAGAAGAGAAAAAGAATGCCAGACTGCCTTAAACTATTTTTCTTTATTATTATTAAGCTATTCCCCTTTTCCCAAAAAAGTTATAAGGGTACATCCCTTGGAATGTTTTTGGGTGCAAGTAAACAGAAAACTGTAGAGTGGCTCAAATGCATAGGGATTTGTTTTTCTCCCATATGAAGATGCTGCTAGTGATGGCTGGTATTAGATCAACATCTTCAGGAAATCAGGGTCAGATCACTGCTGTCTCCCTGACCTCTCCCGAGGGTGGAAGTTGACTATCTCTGTTGAAGGCCTTGCATCTTCCTTAAAGTTGGAAAGGAAGAGGAGATATTATCCTGGCCACACTAGCCCCTTTTTTCAGAAAAACATAAGCTTTCCCCAAAGTCCCCCAGGAAACCTCCATTTATGGCCCAGGGTCTGCAGCTGTGTCACTAGTAGCAAAGCAAGCTGTCATGGAAAGCTTTGGGCCCAAGGGCAGAGAGTAGGGATTACGTATTAATTCAGCCACCCAATTGATGAGGTCAGGTAACATGGAATTATTTCCACTGCCATGGTTCAAAAACTAGATATGGATATAAACCACGAAAATATACTCTCTACCCCCGTCTACATACAGCCCTTAACCCCCAATCAACTTTTACTGCTTCTCTTTTAAACATGAGTAGCCAATAATCAAGAATATTTGAGGGAAGTCTCCACCATTAGGCACAGAGACCACGACAAACACACTGAGAAAAGGAATTCAGAGGAGACAGGTAAGAGGCAGGAAGAAGAAAGGAAATTTTCACAAAATCATAATTTCTGCTGAGAAACAGAAGAAGGTATGCAACTTTGAAATTAGAATAAGGTGCAAGAAAAAAAAAAGAACATTCAGAGAAAAAGAAAGTGCTCTTGAAAATTAAAAATTAGGGTGGAAGAAATAAATATAGAAAGTAGAACCAAAAAGACAGAGACGGGAAACAGGAGAAACCGAACTAGAAGGCCCAACACCTCCGTAATAGGAAGTCTAAGAGGGGAGAACAGGCAGTTTACCAGAAACTTCTCAGAACTGAATGTCATGAGTTGCTAGACTGAAAGGACTCACCAAGTGCCCAGCATAAAAAAAAAAAACCCACACTAAGACACACCGACATGGAATTTTGGAATACCAGGTCTAAGAGACTCTCCAAAGTTCCCAGAGAGAAATAAAACGGTGCATGTGCAAAGAATCAGGAATCGCACCTGCATGAGCCCTGCTAATGCTGGGTCGGGGTACGAGGCGTAACTCCTAGATTTGGCAGCCCCTGCCTCTCCGTGGCCTGAACACAAATACTGGGTGTGGAGACAAGAGTGACTTTATTTTTAAATGCTAATCTGCCTAATGCCAAGTCCAAAGATGCCACCAAAACGTCCGGTTAATATATTACTCTTTATGCAGGAAAACCTGTTCCCTGCAGGGTTTTCCTCCCAAACAAGCCTCGATGCCGGCGTATTGTGACAACAGCACCCTCTTAGCACCTGCACATTCCTTGCCAAGCACATGTACTTTCCCCCCAGATATAAGCCCCGGGTCTGGGGGTCTGCAGTATGGAGATCTACCTGTCTTGCAGGTGCCCAGGAGCATGCCTCTGTCTGCAGGTCCCGTAATAAATCACCCTTTATGACAAACTGGGATTGTCTGCCTCCTGCTTTGGTTTCCCAGCTCCCTCAGCATTTGGGGGTCACTGGGCATATGCGGACCCCAAGTGAAGCACCAGCTCAGACGTGGAGTGGACGGTGAGGGTCCTGCTGGACACAGGGACTCCACCCGCTACAAACATGGCCCAGCACGTGTGTGCCTGCAGCCGGGCCAGCCCAATCGACATCGTGTTCTCCCTTATTTGGATGGAAAGAACAAGAAGGTGGGATGATAGAAGTTGCCCCTGTACGACAGGATCACGCCAGAATGTGCATATATTTGCTAACCAAAGGATGACAAAAAATAGTATACATGATTTGTAAATATTTGTGTGTACTTAAGAATAGATGTCATATAGAATATAATCAAACTATGACATAATAAACTCTCATGTATGCAAAACCTATGGAGCTATACTTTGGTAAACGTTACTTGTACGTGTTAGTGCATTAGGAATCTACCGCCTGTTTTGTAACCTCTGCTGAGCTTCCAGTCAACAAGGCACCAGCCATTCCCAAGGGTTTGAAAGCCCTTATGTCCGGAACACTCGATTTTCAAAGGAGGTTTTGCGTTTGTTTCATAACTTGAACACAATCGTCCTTTGCTCCCCAACCATTCTCTCTTGCTCATGTCACATCGTCTTCCAGAAGAAGTTCAAAGGACAACAGGGCACTGAGAGGCACACTCCAGACTGACCCCCGGAGGCTTTCAGAGTGAGATTCTGGATCACATGAGGAAGGCAGGATTCTAAAGAAGGGTTGTTGTAAAACTGTTTTGTGATTCCTGGGCTGAAATGATGTTCTCAAACACATTCAATGGGAGGGTGTATCAGTTCTTTCATTCCTCAAATAAAAGAACCTGTGCCAGCCACGCTTCCAGGCACACGATGGCTGCAGGAAACTCTGTGCTGGCCCCACCATCCCTGGGCACCTGACCCTGGAGCCTCCAGGTGACCAGAGCTCCTGTGACTCTGTTGGCTGGTTTCTCTGGCCAGTTGTCGGACCACAGATGCTGACGAGTTAACCCCCAGGAGCTGCCACGGGCCCACGACTGGCAGGAGTGGGTGATGAAGGCCCACTGCCCGGCTCCCCAGCCAGGACAGCTGAGTGTCTGACACTATCTCCCGGAGGGAGGGAGCCCAGCAGCCCCACCTGCAACGTTCCCATCACTCACACTCTCCTGCCTCGACTCCTGGGATCACCTCTCAAATACACCACCACACTCACACGCCGTCTCAGGTCCGTTTCGGGGGAAACCCAACCAAGGACACTGTGGAAAAATACACACAATACTCTGAGTGGTCCCCTCTACCCCACCTCCCCTGCGCACTGTGACTTAATTTTCCTTTTTAATTCAGAAACTCTCCTGGCCAATCACATTTCACTACGCCCCACCCCACTCCTCACTCCCCCTACGTGAATTGCCTATAAGTGGTGTAGTATAATGTTTCCACACTCTTTGTAAGGCTTTTGTTCTGATAAAATCCAGCCCCAACGCACAATTTTGAGACAGACGAAAGAAGAGCCGCTCCTACAGCACGGCAGACGCCGCCCCACCGCACATGCGTCCCCACGCCGGGCGCCTCCCACGTGAAGTCTTCACTCCCTAACCTCTCAGGGCCAGGTCCTTCTCAGGCCAGTCTCAGCTCAAATTGCAGCTCCTCAGGGAAGCCCTCCCCGGTGTCCTTTCTAAAGCAGTATTCTTCTGCCCAGATCCATTTCCAGGTGGTAGTCTCACGGCACTCATCTAAACTTCTGTTTACTTTCTTCACAATCTGTCTTCCTAATAAGAACAGAGGTTCTGTGAACACAAGGACCGTCTTTGTCTAGATGAATGCTGCACACCACACCAGGGCTTAGACCGGGGCCTGGCATGCAGGAGGTGCTTAATAAATATGCTCAAGAAAGGAATAAAAGACTCATTCTTTGAGTCTAGCTCAGAATTCTTTCCCTCACTCTGGTAGAAGGGATTTTTACCTCTTCTAGCCTTCCTGCATCTGGGAAGAACCACTTGATGTCAGGAACAAGAGCAGCCCACAAAGACCGGGGAGACCGCAGGTGTCAGCATGCACCACACCCCTCTGTGCCCTGGGCAGATGCTTGTACCGGATGGACGCTCTCCCCTCACCACTCTGGGCAGTGACTCCTAGGCCAGTAGAATCGCCGTGCCGCGTTACCAGGATTTACCCCCTCGGCCCTGCTGTCATTTGGGGCCAGAGCGTTCTTTGCTGCGGGGGCTGTCCTGTGCACTGCAGAAAGTGGAAGAGCACTCCTGGCCTCCACTTATGAGATGCCAGTAGCACCACCCAAGCCGTCACAACCCAAAATGTCTCCAGGCCATGCCAAGTGTCCCCAGGAGGGCAACAATCTCCTCAGTAGAAGACCACGGAGTTGGGTCTGTCTGCCACCCAGGGGGCAAAGCGCTATTACCGCCCCCTCTGAGAGGGCGAGGAGACAGCCTCGCGGGAGTTCAGATTCCTTCAAGACGCAGACCCAGATGCTCAGATCTAGTTCTCAGCATTCTGTTCTGTCTTCCCCTCTTTCTTTTTCTAAGCTAAGATTTAGGGAACACTTACTACACGGCTGAGGCTATGCTGAGGGTCTAACACCCTTTACCTCAGCGGTCCCCAACCTTTTTGGCACCAGGGACCGGTTTCATGGAAGACAATTCTTCCACGGATGGGGGTTAATGCGAGGGATGGGGAGTGGCTGAAAACACAGATGAAGCTTTGCTCACTGCCGCTCCTCTCCTGCTCTGTAGCCTGGTTTGTAAGTTTCAGGGACAATTTTTCCATAGACCAGGGCCCGTGGGGAGCAGGGAGCGGAGCTCAGGTGGTGATGCCCAGCCGGGGAGTGGGGACCCCATCTTTGCCGCATTCAGCTCTCTCAGAGACCACAGGACGCACTCTGTCTTACCTGTGCCCACTCGTGGGCAGGGGACAGAAATGTAGAGAGGGCAAACACCTTGCACACCATCCTACGGTTCATCACCCGTGGAGTGGCTGCCCTGGCCCGCCTCCTTGTTCTGATTCTAATCTGCCGTGGGCTGTGACAGTGGCAAGAGAGGCTACAGTCCTGTTGAGATTAGGAAGACGGGGGCTGAGAGGGGAGGCCTGCCCTATGTGAGCGCTCGGCTTTTCAGAGTGTCTATTTTGACAGGTGAGATCCTCCGCCCGTCTTGCCCCATCTGCTGATTTTCAACTTCCCGACGGTGTCGCACCTCAGTGGCCTTTAGGGACAAGTTATAAGGCACTGGGGATGCAGGCAGACCTTCTCCAGCCTGAGAATACCTCGTTTAAAAGGATCTCTGCATTCTGGGGCAGGCCTCAATATTCCCCAGGCAGGATTACTCCAGAGAGCAAAACGGATTCCCATAGGATCACGTTTCCTTTTGGCTTTGGCAGGGGAAAAAAACAAAAACAAAAACCCAATGTCTCATTAAAGGGAGGAGGCAGTAAAACAAATTTGCTACTGGAACCGTTAGTAGCAACTGCTGGTTTGCACTGCCTCTCGGAGGGTGTGCACTTCGTGGAGGGCGGCTCCGCCACACAGGCTACGAGGTAAGCACAGAGTGTCAGAGAAGCCTCAACCTTTGCAGTGAGCGTGAAGAATGGGATGTCTGCTCAGTCTAATAACGGCAAGAACGGTGCTTGTACTTTGCATGTGTTTTTCTTTTTCACTTTGTTTTCCTAGTAATTCGTTTTTGTTGATTTACAAATTGTTGTCCCGTGACAGACTGGAAGTTTCAAAAAGACGCTCTCAGAACCGAGATTTTGAGACGTGGAGTGCCACTGCCTCAGAATGAGATCCCCAGAGAAAACACACGCCTTGTTTCCTGCCTGTCCAACACAGGAAGCTTCTGGAACACAATCTGCCAGAGGTAGAGATTTTCTAAATGGACAAAAAGAAGGAAACACTTAACCAAAGAACAGTATGTAGGAAGATGGGAAGAACATACCTATTCTGCACAGGACGCTGCGGGGCAGAGGAGAATCTGGCCTCTGTAGTGGCTTCCAAATAGCGTCTAAGGGCTCGGGCCGGCTGGCTGCTTAAGGGGCGCTTGAATATGACTGAAAGCAGATTCTCAGATCCTGGTGCAGACGGTCTCACTCAGTGAGTCTGGACTGGGTCTCAAGAACCTGTATTTCTAGCCAGCTCTGCAAGGCACTCCTGGTCTCTCCCGCAGCCACCGGGCTTGGGGAAAGAAGCAATGACTCCAAACGGGGCCCGTCAGCCAGCAGCGGCGGCACCCCCCTCTGCCCTGGGACACTGGGTCAGACTCTGCACTTCAGCAGATCCCAGCTGGCTCACCTGCACAGCACTGAGGCGGACTGGTCTGGGGACAAAACATCAGAGCTACGGAAAGTTCTCCTAAATAGAAGACTATACTCACTGAATGCTAGAGCTTCTATAATAGAAGGGATCTCAGGTCACTTGGTCAAATTCCCTAATTGACAAATGAGGAAACTGAGGCTCAGACAACTTATACGACTTCTCCCCAATACCCAACATTTGGCGAGTAGCAGATCTGGGATGGGTTCCCAAAGCACTGAATTCCCCGACCGCTCAGCAAACCACGCAGGTCTGCACACTCCCCAGTGGCTCGCTGGGTTGGGAAAAGAGCTCAGGAACTTGCCCAGGAGGCAGCACACGCAGCGGAGAAGCTCTGGAATCCACGCCACTTTCACCGAGACGCGCTTCCCTTCCAGCACCAGGTCTCACATCTACGGCAAGTCAGACAGTGTCATCCCTGACGTCACTGGTACCTGGAAGACTGTTATTAATAGATTTGATGTTTTCCACCTTTTCTTCCCCCACGGCATGAAATTCTAGGGGCTGCTTTATGAGCTGTTTTCTCTGGCGTCTGGAGGGGGAGCTTGCATGGCTGCCACGCGGAACCAGTCTCCCACCCAGCACCGCCAAGGCCGTTCCTGGAGCGCTGGGCTGAGAGGCCGGTGATCTGCAGTTGGAGCACGAGGCTGCCTCCGGCAGGCCAGGTATGAATTCTCCGCCCTGCCGCCTCTCAGTCTAGTGTGAAATGGAAGAGCGTGCGTTCCCACCTCCCTTTATGGCTCGCTGGAATGATGGAGCTCGCCCAGGGCACTACCCGCTTCCGTCTTCAGACACTCCTCTTCGTCTTCCTAAAATGGTAGGGCACATGATTGCCGTGTAATAAAAGTCTGAAAACGCTCAGCCTGAGCCCAGTGCTGGCAGGCGAGCCTTAACTCAGAGCAAACCTGCTCGTGTGTCGCCTTCGTGGAGTTGTGTCAGCTCTCCTAAAGCACTGTTTCCTCTTTTGAGAATTCTAAGAGGAAAAAAGTGACCATTTTTTATTGAGTAGCAATAGGCAAAATATCAAATAGTCCATCTGGGTCAGGAGAGGACAAAGGGGCATCCAGCCAGCTTCACACACAGTCGCACAGGCTGGGAAAGTAGCCTGGAACAGGTGACACACGCCCTTCCTGGGATTCCACCGTAAACAGGTATTCATTCACATCCAGAGAAGTCACAGAAGGTGAGACGGGCCACCCGCCGGCCTCACAGGTGTGCTGCGCTCCAGGTAGTGTCTATCGTCACTGACATACAATGAGCCCCAGTGTCTGGCCAAGGCTGGGCAAGCAGAGCGGAGGCCCCTTGGCAGTCATAAAAGGAGGCTCTGAGGCCACATGGAGGGGTGCCCTGCTCACCCGCGTGCAGGACCACCACCCCGTTCCTGCTGCACCCCATGTCAGCGGGGGGCAAGTCGGCGGCTACCAGCGCCCCACCTCCCCTCAGCCTAGGGGGACCCTAAATTCAGGGAGCAGAGGCTTGGCCTGCTCTCCGCAGTGGCTGAGACATTAAATAAATCCCCAGGCGTGCTGTCAGGTACCAGGGGACGGGGAGAAACCCCACCTCTAATTCCTCTTCCGGGTCCAGTACAGCTGGCACCACCACCAGAGCGAGAAACCATGCATCACAACAGCTAGCCTGGCCCTTCTGGGAATCATTTCAGGGAGAAACAGGAAGAATGGCCGCCAAGAGGCGGCTATGCCAACTATCCACAACAAAGGAGACCAGCAGGCGTCCAGACCAGGGCAGGCATGGTGGGCAGAGGCGCCGGTAGCAAAGTGTCTGTTTCTCATTAAATATGTCCTGAGTGAGAAGGGGGCTGCCTTACAGTGTCTTTAAAACATGACATACCCAAGCTTTCCACATCTGTGTTGTTGCCAACACGAGTATTTGTTACTCACAGGTATTTAAATATCATTTTTCTGAGCTGGCACAAGTTGGAAGGATTTGTCTTATTTTACACACTAATTCCAGCAATTCTAGACATGGCGAAACATGACATGAGACACTTTAAAACTTAACTGATTAGTCTCTAGTGGGAAAAACAAGACAGAAATACAGAAAAGAAGCAGAAACCCTCCCTTCCTGCTCCCCCGACCCCAGCCCCCAGGGCATGACCTTGCCACAGGCTCCGTGCCAAGACAGCGGCCAAAGCCAGCAGGTGCTTACTGCCTTTACGGAAAATTACACTTGAATTCCAAAATGAGATTATTGATAAGTAAAAGGTGGGATAGAATAAAAGGGGAAAAAAATTCCATAGGATGATAAATTTAGAATGAATTTGTTGTGGGTTAAATTGCATCCCTGCCAAAAAGACATGTTGAAGTCTTAATCCCTGGTACCTGTGAATGTGACCCTAATTGGAAAATGGGTCTTTGCAGATGTTTAATCGAGTTAAGATGAGGTCAGGCTGGGTTAGGGTGGGCCCTAAACCAAACACTGGTATTCTTACAAGAAGAGAGGAATTTGGCCACAGAGACGCACACAGAGTGGAGAATGTCACTCGAAAACGGAGGCAGAGATTGGAGTGATGCAGCCACTAGCCAAGGAACCCCGAGGGACGCTGGCAGCACAGCCAGGAGGCAGGCGAGGAGGCCCTGTGCCCTGGAGCCTGCAGAGGGAGACGGCTGCTGCTGACACCGTGGCCTTCTGGCCTGCAGGACTGTGAGACAATAAATTTCTATGTGTTTTAAGCCCCCCGTTTGTGGTAATTTGTTACGGCAGCCCAAGGAAACCAACAGAGCTTAGATTATCAACTGTTGGGGACAGAGAAGCTCAGGGAGCTCAGTCACTTGCCCATGGTCACGGGGGACACACTGCAGTGTGCAGGGCCGTGACCAGTGCAGGCTGCCTCCCACATACCAACTCATGTCCAGAAGCACAAAGTTCATTCTTTTAAAAAAAGTTACTGTAACTAAACCAGTGGCGCATCTGGAGCAGTGAAGCGCGCAGACGTCAGAACCGGGCAGACCCGGATGACGTCCCCGCTCAGCCCTCACCAGTGTGGACTTGCACAAATTACTCCGCCTCTCTGAGCCTCAGTTTCCCCATCTGAATATTAAGTCAAGTCACTGCATACACCTCACAGGACGTGGTGAGGATAGAAAGAAGTGAGCCATGCAGAAGGCTTAGCACCCAACAAGAAATAAAGGTTGGCTATTAATCGGTGGTTAACTATTCCACGGACTCCGTCTCTCCTGTTGTCTAGAGCCGGTTCCTTGCTGCCTTCCCCGGTCCTCTGTAATCAAGCCTTTGATGGATTCCTTCTCCAAGAGCCAGGAACTTTTTCACTTCTCACTCAGAGGAGCTGGCGGCAAACTGGCTTTGACTTTCCCGTTCTTTCAACTTCAGTAATCGCTTCTTTTTCCATTGTTCTTAATAGTTTACCAACTTAGGTGGCTCCAGCAAATTACTTCTTGCTGGCTATGGCCTTGCCTTTTCCAGCCTCACCTGCAGTTGGCTTAACATAATTTGGGGACCCTGGATGGCTTATTTTGAAGAATGCACACTCTCAAATTGCATATGCTCAGAATACTTTCAATCCAAAGTCTTCCAAATAATTGGGCAATAAGAGGCTGGTAATCAATGCATCATGATTAAATGCATCACGATTAAAATGTGAATCACCAAAATAATTTGTCAGCTCTTTACATTCGACTATTTAGATATGAACAGGGTTTCCCTGTCTGTGTTATCCATACCAGCGGAGATGACAGGAAATCTTTCATCAGAAACCCCAAAAACCCTTTTGAAGCCTCGGCAAGGTATGTAGCTGAAGTGCTCTTCCTATGTTCAGTTGGATTTACTGTGTTACCATGAAAGTCTTTTTTAATAATGGAAATTGCTGTAATTATAATCACTTTAGAAGACCGTTATTATTATTAACAAGACCAAATTGCATGGTTCAAGCAGATGCTGGTTCTCTACTGTTCGAAAGAAGTCACATAATGGGATCAGTGCACAAGCCCAGGGCTCATCTCCATGCCAACGCGGCCCTGCCCACCAGCGCATGGTCCTGCGGCTCTGCTCAGGCTCTGGGCAGAGTAGTCGGGCCGAACAATGGCCCCCCAGCTCCTGATGTGGGGAAGCATGTGGGGAACAATTGCACATCCAACAGCTGGCTTTCCCACAGGAGACAGGGATCTGGAGGGCTCTCACTCCTGTTGAACGTCCTTTCTCAAGTCCCCTCCTGTGCACACCTGGATCCAAGGATTTGTTATGTTGTTCATTAAGCAGCAGCAAAGGCAGGAGGAGATGGGGGGCAGCTTAGGAGGGCCGAGTTGTACTTACATCAAGTTCCTAACACTTTGGGGTATAATACGGTTCAGGGATCTTGGGCTGGAAAGTGTAGTTTGAGGCCAAAATCAAAGAAAAGAGATCAGAAGGTTTGAGGGTAAGAGAGTCATTATTTCCCTGGTGGTTCAGAACCTGGGTTCTGGACTCCAGCTCCCTGGGCCCCGTTTCTGGCGCTCCCTCTTTCTTGCCCTGTTGCCCTGGCAAGTCGTTCAACCTCTCCATGCTTCTGTTTTCCCATCCCCCAACTGCATTTAAAAACGAGGAGGGGTAGGAGGTGGTTGTGGGGATTCCTGGGGAAAGCACACAGCACAGTGCTCGTCACGCACAGAGGACTCAGATATGTCTATGACTGTTACTTAATTCTTGAAAAACTCTTGGTTTTTTATTGCTTGAATTTACAATTCCATTTTTCTCTCCACCTAAGCAATTTTTATTTTAGGCTTCAGAGAATCAGCAGAGAATAAATGCATGACTCCTGGCCATTAATAGAGCAGGAAAACTCACTCCAGGTTCAGAAGTCACCTCATTGCTGCTCCCTCTAGCCTGCTGCCAACACCCTGCTGGTGGTCAGGGACATTTCAGGGCGAGACAGGCAAGAAGCGAATCCTAATGCGCTAGTCACTGGAGCCTGAGTTTACAGTAGGCATTTGGAAAGATGGTACACATGGATAAAGCGGCTTATCGCTAAGTCAAGCCAGGAAGGAGAACAGAATATTTCATTCTCCATCAAATGTAAAAGTTAAATCTGCTTTTGTAAAAGCAGCCCTCCCTGGAAACATGCTAATGTTTGAGAAATAATCTTCAACAAACCACTTCCTTGGTTATGGTAAAGTTAGAAGCACAGGTACTCAATACTTACCTGTTAATTAGATTAATTAAGCATCATTTTCAAGTAAAGGTCACTGAATTAATTAACAAAGACAAGCTATTATTTATGAAAACTTTTTTTTGAGAGCCCAAGATGTGTTTTTTTAGTTCTTCCTGAAGATCTTTCCTTTCCCCTTGCCTCTGGAGGGAGGGCTTCAGGGCTTCACAGCCTTCCAACTGCCAAAATCTACTTTTAGTAGAGAGAATTCCCTTCCACTCTAAAACCAGCATGAGCTTTTTTCAATTAAGGCACACATCTCAAATGGGGAGTCATTCAAGGCCTGTTCCAAAAGATTATCTGTAGGCTGCAAAAGAGGTTCTTCCGCAATAGCCTGTGATGTTCACAAGGTTCTCACCACTAGGCACATGTCTTCACGTGGTGGCCTGACCAAGACCAGCATCTTGAGGTCAAGTTAAGCTCCCTCAGCTGACGTGATTCCCATTCCCTCCCTCCCACCACCCACCCTGGGAGGTGGCAAAGATCAC
Source organism: Indri indri (assembly GCA_004363605.1). Classification (NCBI taxonomy): domain Eukaryota; kingdom Metazoa; phylum Chordata; class Mammalia; order Primates; family Indriidae; genus Indri; species Indri indri. The sequence continues at coordinate 50,957 of RJWJ010001761.1, forward strand.
TCACTCACGTGGCTTCCCACCACTTAGATGAAAGGCAACTAGAATCAAAGTTGAGAGCAGAATATGCTTTTGAAGGTTTTTTTTTTTTTAACTAATTAAACAACTACAGAAGTTATTCAGCAGTTTCCTTTTTTAAAAGAATTAGCATGGCATGTCTTTCCTCTTAAAGTCTTGAATAATTTAATTAGAATTATACAAAAGTCATGAGTATATTCTATTTATGGGAGAATCATAGCTGAACTAAAACTGAAATTACAATGTTAAAAATAAAAATAAAGCATCTTCATACAGTGTATTCAGTTGATGAGAAAACTTGACTTTAAATCCCACTTAGATTAGGTAGTTTCAAAGCAGGAAGGGGGCAGAATCAACTCCTGTTTTTGGTTTTTGGTTTTTAAAGATTACCATGCCTGGGAACATCTGTTTCTCACTACAAAAAGTGTTAATAAATGAACATCAGAGAAAGGGAAAAAGAAAGCTGTTTGATTTTATTTTTGTTTTGTCGTCAGGAGACACTCTGTCCCCGGACACCTAGCTCAGCCCATAATTTTTCCCGGAGGCTGGACTGCATTTCACACTTTCTCATACACGAGCGTGGATGCAGCGCTCGGTGCAGAGGGCAGGGCGGCTGGACCAGCGAGGAGGGGCTGGCACACCCACTCAGACAAGGCATGCAGGCGCGGAGGAAGCCCTGCTCCTTCCATGGGAGCGAGCTGGCCACTTCAGAACAGGGCTGCTTTTAGCTGAGCTCAAGCATAAATCTCCCTTAAAGGCTACTGCGCCTTTGGAAGCTGGCCACAAGCCTCTTTAGCAATGAGACAGCACTGGGGGGAAAGCGAGGATATTAATACAAGGTGATTTCCCCCAGTAACAGCTTCTCGCCCAAGGCCCACGGCACCGTCTGCGGCTGCAAGGAGGTGTCCCTCACAAAAAGGAAGTCACGTTAGAAGCAAGTTACAGGTCTCCTCTGGCTGCCCGGCCACGCGGAAGGGGAAGCGGACAAGTTCTGAAACACTTGGGCACACCCCCAGCTGCGCCCCGGGCGCCAGCGCCCCGGCTCCCCGGCCAGCCCGGGTCCCTGCGTTCCCAGATCTTCTCTCCGGGGACAGCTGCTGCTTTGGGGCGACACTAAGCCACGCGGAGGCATCTCTGGGTTTTCCCCCAACAAGCTCCCCGAAAAGCCCACGGCTGCAGCCGGGAGGACGCAGGGCGGCGGGTCCGGGAGGGCGGCGAGCGCCCACCGACCTACCTTCTGCGGAGGGGTCCCGATCAGCATCTCCAGGTAGTAGCCGCGGCCGGAGTCCCCCTGCAGGTTGTCCACCATGGCCAAGAAGTTGGCGGCGCCCCCGGCGGGCTCCAGGGCGAGCGCCAGGCCGTCCGCGAGGGGCGCGGCGGGGGTCCCGGGCCCCGGGGTGAGCGAAGCCCCTCCGCTCGCGGCTCCAGCCACCCGGAGGGGCAGCGTGAAGGGCGCGGGGGCCGGCGCCGGGGCGGCGCGCAGGAGCCACTGGGCCAGCAGCGGCAGCAGCAGCGCCCGGGCCAGCGCGCCCATGCCCACGGCGGGGCTCCAGGGGCGCACCCGGCCCGGCCCGTCCCGTGCGGCGGCGGCTCCGCGACTCGGCCGGCGCGCGGGCTGTGGGCTGCGGGACAGGCTGGCGCGCACCGGGACCCGCGGCGGCGCGGCGGGAGGAGGACCCAGGGGAGGAGGCTCGGGCGGTGGGGCGGAGGCGGAGGCGGAGGCTCCGGAGCCGCCCGGCGCGCGCCGCCAAGTTGGGCAAGTTCTGCCGCTGCCCCCTCTGGCGGGCGGCGGCTGCCCCGCAGGGGCCCGGCCCCTCCTCCCCCACCCCGCGCCGAGGCCAAGGTCAGAGCTGGGCGCGGGCCGCCGGGGACCCCAGCGCCCACCCCGCCCGCCCCCGCCGTGCCGGGCCGCGCCTCTTCCCCGGGAAACTCAAGTCCCGAATTTCCTCGGAAGGCGCCGGGCGGCCACGGCCAACGGATATGACGAGGCTCATCTGCTACCAGGGGGGAAAGTTTCGGGAACCCTTAAAGGGGCAGCGAGGGCCTGAACTGGCCCCCTGGCCCCGCGCGCGAGAGGGCCCGCGGGGGTCCCCTCGTCCCGCAGGGGCGGGAGCTGTCGGGGGCGACTCTGGGGTCAAGGAGGAGGGGAGGGAACCCCCCAAAAGCCGCGAGCCTCACAGCGAGTCTCCGAGCCTGCGCCTCCCCTCGCCAAGAGCATCGTCTGCCTCTCTTCGCGGCGGGGTCTGGCTGCTCACCAAGCCATTGCCTGGGCGCTGCCCCCCATTCCTGCCCGCCCCCGTCCTCGTCCCCACCGCGGCCCCGGGTGATTAGAAGGTGTCAGAGTGGGGGCGGGGAGGGACAAGGACTAAGGGAGGGAGGCGAGGACGCGAGAGCTTTGGAGAATTTTCGCTAAAAATCCTGGGGGAAGTGGGGGGCCTGGGCGCTGCCTGCTGCCAGCCAAACCTCGGTTCTCCCCTTGTCCCCTCCGTCCGCCGGGGGGCAGGTGGCGCCGCGGCCGGCTGTGAACCTGGGCTTCCCCCGCCCTCGCCTGCCCGCGCTGCAGAGAAGCTGCTAGGAGCTGCTCGCTCACCTCCTCCAGGGTTCCCTCGGTCCACCTGGCAAATTGCTATCACCGTCCCAAATCAGGCCGCCCTGGGCTGCCTGCTACCGTGCAGGCCTCCCTCTCCAGCCAGTCCTCCCGACCATCTAATTAATGCTTGTTTAGCCCTAGACACCCAGACGCAGAAACGAGTTCACTAACGCAAGCAATGAGGGTTATTTTTATTATATTTTAGGTATTAAGCGCGGGGCGGGGGGGCAATTACACAAGCTAAAGTCCATCGATTTCCACTAAAACAAGGAATAGAAACATCTTTCTACCTCCTCCAGCAGAATTATGTTGGTTGTTTCAAAAAACAAGCCCATCTTCAAACAGTGGGGAGTTAAAGCCAAGCTTCCCTCCTCTCTGCAATTTCCAGCTACTTCAACTCGAGATTTGATTTTTATTCCTGTGTTCCCAATTTTAGAATCACATCTAGCTCTGCAAGGGACCCTTATGTCAGAGATCTTCAGCTGTATTGATTTTTAGACGACTTTAACTATAAATCACATTTTCTCCAAACTGTGTCTCAAGTTTAACAAATCCTCAGACACACAAAGAAAAACCTAGTTGGGTCCCGTGATATATCCTAACTTGATATTCTCCATAAATCTGCATAGTTATTCCAGAGCTATTACATTCATATATTCACATTTTAAATTCAAGGTTGTAATTTTTTAAAAAATGATTATTTATACTCCTTGGCGTCCAGGCTTGAGGGTTCAAAAAGACATTCAGAGAGTTCTCAGAAGAATATAACCGTTGCAAAAAGCACATGAAATTTATTAAGGACATTGATATAGGGGCTGTGTGTCGTATAAATTCAATATTGGAGACATTTGCTCTCTCTATTAATTAAAAACCACGAGAGAAACTTCTAAAATATCAAGTCTAATTAAAGTTTGTACTTGAAACTCCTGAGTGCATCCAGGGTGAATATTCCTGAGCTTTTCATTCTAAGAGGGATGGTTTAGGTTTGCAGGTAAATGGATACAAAAGGTGTAAACAGAGTGGTGCATGCCGTTCTGATGGATGACAGAGCTGTCTTGTCAGGAAATAACACAAGACGAAGTGACAGCACTTGGTGACTGTCGCCTTGGCTGTCTCTATTTTTATGAATGGCCTTCAAGTTCCTGATCCCTACTCAGGGCTCTGGTGCTGGCTGGATTTGGGCAACAATAATTTTACCTTCCAGGTGTTCGAATTGAAATGGTGTGTGGCAGCTCGCTCATGGGAGAGCATCGGTTTCCCCTCATATCAACCTTGAAACTCTTCCCCGAGAAAGAACCCGTTCCTGTAGTACTGGTGAGCAAAGCAGAGGAGGGGGAGGAGAAAGTGAGCTCCACACTGCCTGACAGCACCAGGCATCCTCTGAAACACCAGCCTGCTCTCCCTCACTGCCTGGTAGCCGCCTCCTCCTCTCCCACCGGTCCCCTTCTCCTTACAGCCTCTGTGGACACCTTGGTTTTCAGCCACAGGCTCCCGAGGGCCACTCTGGAAGACAAAAGCCCTTCAGCTACATGGCCCCTCACTCCTTGGAAAGAGCAAACATCATCACCGAGCCTGTCCCTGGACAGTGGCAGGTGAGCAAGGATCTCACCTCCAGCCCCAGGGACTAACCAAGGACCCTTGCAGGAATATGTGGCTCTCAGACAGAAAGAGTGTGCGCCTGCACGTTCCGCCATGCTCATTGGCTGTCACTGCCAGTTCCGTGTTCCTCTGACACCAGCCGTGCTCAACCTTTCTGGCCTCAGGAGCCCTTTACACTCTAAAAGCTTGTTGAGGACCACAAAGAGCCTTTGTTTATGTGGATCATAACTATGAATATTTACCAAATTATGAATTAAAACTGAGAAATATTATCAATATGTAAAATTCATTTAAAAATAACAATCATAAACTGATTACACAGCAACACAAATAACACTTTAATGACAACTATATTTTTCAGAAAAATTAGTGAGAAGACTGACATTATTTTGCATTTGTGCAAATCTCTTTTAATGTCTGGCTTAATAGAAGACAGCTGGGCTGTCCTATCTGCTTCTGCAGTCTGTTAGGTCATCACACGTCCTAAAGTCTCTGGAAAATTCTACCCAACACTCATGAGAGAATGAGAGTGAAAAAGACAAATAACGTTTTATTATTATCATTAAAATAGTTTTGAGCTGAGGCACCCCGTAAAAGGGTCAGACCACCACTTTGTTGAAAAGTGTGGATTAATGCTGTCTTTCATCTGTGTCTTAAGTCATTTTCAATATATAACAAGTCCTATGTATCAGGCACTCTGTCAACAACGGGGAGGAAAAGGCTAAATCAGATCTGATTCTTGCTCTTCGGTTTGCAGACTAGATCAAGGGCATCTTTCCTCTTTATCTATCCCGCACCTCCCTGGCTTTGCAAGAGGACACCAGCCACCTACGGCCGGATGGATGCTATCAAATCATCCCTTCTTTCTTCTGAAACCCCGTTTTCTGCCTGCCTCCTGAATCCTTCTCAGCAACTTATAAAACACACTAAAGCTCCCACTTCTCTCTTCTTTTGTAAACCTTTTTAGATCCTAGCCCTTGGCAGATTACTGCCCCATACCTCCCGCCCCCTCTTATAGCCACACTCCTTGAAAATGCTGTCTGTATTTCTTATCTCAGCTCCCCTCTTTCACTCACTCCTCACCCTAAAAAACTTCACCCACAAATTCACAGGCTGTATGGACATTTCTCAGTCTTTATTCTTAACCCCTGTGCAGCATTCCACACTGGTGACTGTGCCATTCCCTGACATTCCTTAGAGTTGCCTGTGGGATCCTGCCTGGGCCTCTTCCCCAGAGGTTCTCTTTCAGTTGGCTTGAGATGGGCTCCTGGACTGCTGTTTTTTAAAGCTCCCCAAGTGAAACGGGAATTTGAGCATGTGGGGGAGATGAGGTGCAGGTGTCAGATTGAAGAGGTTCAATGACCTTATTGTCCTGAATTGATTTGGAAATTTCATTACGTATTCCTGAGGTCTTCTGTTATATATTTTTAAAAAGCTATTCTTTGTTATGTCTACTGAAAAGCTCTAGAAACAATGAACATCTCTAGTACTCAAATTAGGGTTTTTATTATTTTGTAGAGACGGGAGTCTCACTGTGTTTCCCAGGTTGGTCTTGAATTCCTGAGCTCCAGCAATCCTCCCACCGTGGCCTCCCAAAGTGCTGGGATTGCAGGCGTGAGCCACCATGCCTGGCCCTTTCAAATTAGAGTTCTTAAATACCACTTCCTTCTAGAGGGAACCAGGGCTTTTTGAAGAAGGCTGATTTCATATACTGAATAAGATATCCCTAGAACATCCCATCACATCAGAAAGCGAGGATGTTATCAAAGACTTCTGAGGGCCTGTCATAACTGGGGCAAAACTGAGACAACTCAAACATCATTAAAGGCAGTCACTGCAGTGGCTCAAAACACGTCCATTATGTTGAAATCTATTCACTCATAATGTTCTTTTAAAAAGTACATTGATTATCTTTGAAGAATGCTAAGGAACTCAACTCATTATTTTTAAAAGCTGGCAAAGAAAGGAAAGGAGTCCAGCATTTTTATTATCTTGACTTTCCTGTACAAACTATCCCTCAGTGTAAGGAAATAATTGATGAAGACAAGCTTCTCTTTATAGAAGTATTGCAGCCAATAAATGAAGAAGGGATGATAGAATTAGAATGTGGCCACTTTACATCCCCTAATGAGTTAATGGATCTAGATATTGGCATGCATGCCGGATGAGAGAGAGACAGAGACAGAGGAGAGACAGAGGGAGAGAGAGGTGCCACCTGACATTCTGTGCCTGCTGATGGAAATCCACAATGCTACCGATGACATGTTCTTGCCCCCAAGCAATCGAACCTGAATTTGATCAAGCCTGCACATCACAGGTTGGCAAAGTACCTCTTGGAGGCCAAATCTGGCCAGCTGTCTGTTTTTGTAAATAAAGTTTTATCGAAACACAGCCATACTCATTTGTTTAAATGGGTGCAACAAAGACCATGTGGCCCACAGGCCTAAAATATTTGTTGTCTAACCTTTTTCAGTGAAAGTTTGCCAAGCCGTGCTCTAGATCAAAAGAGTCCCAATACCCTGTCAATCAGTTGCAATATATGGACCTTGTTTGGATCCTGATTTGAACAAAATGACAAAGTTATTTATGAGACAATTAGAAAAATTTGAACACTGGATGATGGTATGGAATTATTGATATTTTAAGTATAATAATGGTAGTGTGCCTGTGTGTGTGTGTGTGTGTGTGTGTGTGTGTGTGTTAAGAGTTCTTATCTAGGGGAGACACATGCTGCTATCTTCATGGATGAAATGAGATTTGTTCCAAAATAATATGGGCTAGTGGGGAATGTTCCAGGAAGTGTTTTCAGTGAACTGTTTAATCCTAATACCAACCCTATCAGCAGGCGTCATTATTATTCCCATTTTACAGATAACAAACTGAGGCACAGAGTTGATATTTGGTGAGTGTATTCACAATCCTGGGGTTGATTTCAGAGCCTGTGCTCTTCATTCGGGGGCTGGGGCCACCCCTTTCATGTGGCCTTTCTGGAGATCACAGAATGGTCCGGCTGCAGAAGGCCTCCAGATCCCCAGCTGCCCAGGCAGGACTTGTAGGTGAGATGGGGCAGGGAGGTCCCACAGACTGTATCCACAATCCCTCACTTAATAGACATAGGCTGAGTCCTCCTCTGTGCCGGCACCATGCTAGAGTTGGGCCCACATGGGCAAAAAACACTCAAAAAGCCCCTTCCGTGAGAGACTACAATTGGACAGGAGACAGACTGTAAATACGTTTCCTTTCCAGAAATACCATTCTAGCTTCTAGGTGGACGAGAGCTGGGGGTGGTGAAGCTGGAGCCAGGGGGACCGACTGGGTAGGTGCTGCATGAGGATGGGATAGTGGGCTCAGGGAGGGAGATTTAGCATTTAGTGCTTAGCAGATTCAATCTTCATGATGCAGGAAAGACACATTATAGAACGCTCCTGTGTTAGGAACACTCAATACACAGACACCTGCAAAATAATTCCTTCTGTTTGCATGGTGCTGTTCATTTTTAGAGCAGTATCACAAATCCTGTCTAATTTTGCTCCTCAAGCAGTGGGAGGTGGGGATAGTAGATACTAGTATTTATAAAAGAAAGTTGAAGGACAGGAGCCATGAGCTACCACCATGTTCTGGACTCTAATTCTCTAATGCTCCGAGGTAGCCATGGTGTACCCACGTCCCGGGCGGGGCTGAGCACAGAGAGTTGATAACTTCTCTGAGGTCACAGTGAGTCAGTGAGCAACCCGGATTTGAACCCAGTCAGTCAGCTTCCAAAGCTGATGTTCTTCTTCCTAAACCATGCCGCCTTCTTAAAATGACTAATTAGGTCCATTTTGGGACGGAGGGAGGTAAGGTTTCACCTCAGACTTTCCTTAAATAACAACCTTCCCTCGTGTGCCTAAAATAGAGTCCCATTTACAGAAAGCCATGCACACTTTCAGGAACACGTCGGTTGGATAAACAGGCCCATCCTTATTATGCATCGGCAGGGTCCCACCCGGGCACTGCCACACTCACAGAGGTTTCCGCGAGCCTGTTCACCTCCAGCCCTGCACTTTCGGTGCGTGTGAAGACAGAAGGTGGTGGGAGGCGCAGAAGCCCCAAGACCTGGGATCAACTTCTGATTCCACCCCAGACCACTGGTGTGTGCCAGAAAACTTGATTCTGCTCCCTGAGACTTGGTTTCTTTATTTGTGTGTCAACTATCCACCCCAAGGTCCTGTTCTCATAGATTCAACATGAGTGGCACCCCCCGAAGTTGTGTGTCAGGATGGTTTAATTTACTCAGGAGAAGGTGCCTTGTCAGGGTGAAATCGTATTCTGGTCTCTCAATTCTGTCTGTCCCCGTTTTGTCTGCTCCAAAGGCAGGACACAGCTGCCACCATGTTCCTCACGTTCTCTCTCAGACAGTGGCACACGTGGTGGAGGCATGCGTTTGGTGATGATTCCTGCTGTCGTGATTGGAAACCACTTCTCGTGGCGTTTCAGTTACCAAATGATTTGAGGATCATTTGGGAATTGTGTATGAGTCTTGGGCTTGTCTAAAAACTTTCTGTTGACACTTCCTGGTGCTGTTAAGAGAGCCCCAGCATAAACGCTTGCAAGAAGGGCTCAGAGGCTGGGGGTGTTCCAGAGACCATAGGAAACTCCTTGCGGTGGGCAGGATAATGGTTCCCCAAAGATGTCCGTGCCCTAATCCCCAGAGCCAGTCAATAAGTCACCTAATGTGACAAAAAGAGCTTTGAAGATGTGATTAGATGAGGGTCCTTGTGACGGGGGAATTGTGCTGGAGAATCTAGATGGGCCCAGTGACCAAATGCATCCTTAAATCAGAGAACCTTTCCCCGCTGTGGCCAGAGCGATGCAAACTTGCTGGCTTTGTAGAGGGAGGAAGAGGACCATGACCCAAAGAACACAGGTGTCCTGAGAAACTGGTAAAGGCAGGGAAACGGAGGGGCCCCCAAGAAGGAAAACAATCTTGCCAACACCCTGACTCAGCCCATGAGACCCATGTGAGACCTCTGACCAGGAGAAGTGAAAGTTGATAAGACTCACCTTGTTTTCAGCCACTAAGACTGTGGTAATTTGTTACAGCAGCTAGAGGAAACTAATACACTACTCCCGGAAACCCTGTATCACCTGATACCCCAAGGGCACAGAGGATGTTACTGCGCGGGAAGACGGGTATGGATGACTCTGAGTCCAAAAGTGATTCCAGAAGAGTTAGCCCAGAGATTTTAGGAATAATTTAACAATTGATTTCATTTATGTTTTATGTTTATACAGGAATGTCTAAATAGGGCCAAAAACCTTCTTCATACTTGTAAAACAAAAACCCTAAATGATAATAAAGTATCATGGTTTAATGGTGGCATTTCTTTTCTTGTTAGTACATAAAAGAATGGTTCTTCTGGCAGAGGTGCATATCTTAATATCATCAGAGTTGGCAAAATTGGGCAACGTAGGAGGACTACTTGTTATGCAGTGGTCACTCAGCAGATACTAGCTTACCTTTGCCGAAAATGTTGCCTTGGCTTTTAAGCCTGTGAGCCCTTGGCTGTGTGTCTCAGTGACCTGTGGACTGCCTGTCTGGACTGCCGGCCTGCCTTCTTACTCATTTCTCGAGCTTGGTCCCATCGCCCCCTTATCTGCCATCTGTAGCTGCACAAGTCCACCATTCCCATCGCACCAAGAACAGTTTCCACTTCTTCCTTTAGAGACCGAGAGTCATTTGGTTATGGCCCCGCAGGTGAGAGAATGGAATCATCTTTAGAACATTCAGCATCTTTTTGGAATTCACAGCAACTTTCAGATCATCATGGTTAATTAATATTAATGCCAACGCAAGCAGGAAAGACGAGTCCGGGAGTGGTGAAATCCCAGGTGGGTTGCCAGCTGCAGACCGATTCCTTTGACGGCACAAGCATCTTCTTTAATGTGCTATGTTTATTTTGATCATTTTCTAATAGTCTCAGTCTTTTCTCTTCCCTGGTAAAAGTCTGGAGGAAGACGAATTCAGGCCAGTGTCTGCAAAAGTGTCAGTCTTGACAGGGACCATTTGGAGAATGGGTTTGTCTTTTCTGCAGAGTTATGATTTATAGGAGAAAAAAGTTAAAGCATGAAGGAGGGAGGGAGAGAAGTGGGGAAAATACAGAAAGGGCAGGAGAAAATGCGAGTCAGACTGGGGGGTGGCTGGGAATCTGCATTTTCCCACTGTCCCAAGAGATTCTGGTGCTCATGGGAGGTTCAGAAGCCCTGGCTGGCCCTGTTTAAATCAGGTCAGTTTCATCTCTCACTGAGAGAGAGGCGACGTGGGCCTCACAGAACCTTGCTGACTGTCCGCCAGGCTCGGGGAGCAGCAGCTCACAGCGGGGTGGGGGCCGGAGGAAGGACAGCAAAGGAGCTCAACAGAGAAATCATCAGGCACATCCCTCCTGTACGCGGAGCAGCCGGTGGTGGCGTTTGACCTCAGATTGCCCCCGTGGGCTGCCTGCTAAGTGATGTGGGCATCTGAGCTGGCAGGGCCCTGGGCAGACAGCAGGACCCCAAGGGAAGAGGGCGGTGCTGCGGTTCACGTTAGGATGCTATAATAAAACAGGGCAAGGCCTCCAGGCCATAGCGAAAAGCCCACTCATGGCCCTGCCCTCTCAGAGCCCACCAGTGGAGAGAAGCCAGAAGGGTGGGTGTTGAACCCAGAGCAGTTGTGGGAGAACTAATTAAAGAGCCTCAATAATTCCAGCAGAGTGCCTCCCACAGAGGGACTGTCCAGCCTTGGCCGGCAGACTACAGCGCCCACAGCCAGCAGCATGGCTCAGAGTGACAGCCACTAGCTCAGCCCCCACCCACCTGCCTCCGTTCTCCCACTGCACCATGCCCTGGGGGGGGGGCTGTCAGCTGCTCCTGCCCCCAGTTCCATCCTCTCTGCTCCCTCCCAAAGACTCCCACTAAAATGGTGACAGAGAGAACACCCACTAGCTGCCAAAATTCATCAACCTTAGCTGTTTCTTATCAATATAAGCGGACAGTGAGAAATGCCCAGACACAAGAGGGGGCCGCTGAGCTGAGAGGGCTGCGGAGAACCCATAAATCATTTCAGTAGTTTTTTACTCCCTCGGGGAAATTTTAGAAGCTATTGTATCAGAAAAGAAAAAAGACCTTTTACTTAAAAAAAAAAAAAAGCCATCGTAGCTCAAAAAAGAATGACTAGAGATAAAAACGTACTTTTTGAGAATAAAAGAATAAGTCGGTAGAGGCAGTAAATGGCCAAGGGGACTGAGCTAAACTCTGATGCACTGAATTAGTGCCTCGGTGTATTCGAGGAATGGTGGGAATGATGAAAGGGGCTTTTTGTGATGAAGGAAGATCCAGGAAACCTTCGCCTCTATGTCACAGGAGTCCAAGAAGAGAAAGCAGAAATGGTGGAGGTGACACAAGAATCAAAGAAATAAGTTTTCCTTGAGCCGGAGAGATCAGATCAAAAATGCTTGTCAGATGCTGGGGGAATTATTTTAAAAGACACTTCCGAATTCCAAAGATAAAGAGAAATCGTTTAAACTTTGTGTCCACGTGGAGTGGGAGTCTCTCCAGCAGACTGGGTGGTAGCAGACAGTGGAGCCGCAGATCCAAGGGAAAGAGGAGAGTCCCGGAATCCGCACCCCGCCCAACCACCTCTCCCGTGGGAAGGAGCAGAGGAAAGAACGGTGCAGCTGCCAGGTGCCCTTACTGAACAAGTGCTTATTCATGAACGACTTTGACCCAGTGAAAAAAAATGAACCAGAAGGAGGGGTTCATAAAAAAGAAGGTGAAGTATCTGAGAAAAAGGATGTGACCAAAACAATTGAATCTAAACAATTGTTGATAACAGAATGGAAAAACAAGTACAGCGGGGTGTCATTTAATGACAGGATACGTTCTGAGAAATGTGCTGTCAGGTGATTTTGTCGTTGTGTGAACATCGTTGAGTGTACTTATACAAATCTACCTGGCATGGCCTACTGCACGCCTAGGCTGGACAACCTGTGGCTCCTCGGCTACAACCCTGCACAGCGTGCTACTGTACTGAATACGGCAGGCAGTTGTGACACAGTGGCAAGTATTCGTGCCCCTAAACATAGAAGAGATACAGTAAAAGCACAGTGTAAAATGTAAAATGGTGCACCTATCTAGGACACTTACCGTGAACGGAGCTTGCAGGACTGGAAGTTGCCGTGGGTGAGTCAGTGAGTGGTGAGGGCATGTTAAGGCCTCGGACATGACTGTCCACTAATGTAGATTCATAAACACTGGACATTTAGGCTGCACTGAATTTATATAAAAAATTTTCAATTATACATTAACCTTAGGTTACTGTAACTTTTTACTTTGTAAACTTTTTGACTCTTTTGTAGTAACATTTAGCTTGAAACACCAATACATTGTATAGCTGTAGAGACATTTTCTTTCTTTATATGTCCTTATGCTACAAGCTTTTTGACTTTAAAAATTTTTATTTTTTTTTTACATTTTAACCTTTTTGTTAAAAACTAAGACGCAAACACATGCATTAGCCTCGGCCTACACAGGTCAGGATCATCAGTATCCGTGTCCGCCTCCACATCTTGTCCCACTGGAAGGTCTCCAGGGGCAGTAACACCCAGGGAGCTGTCATCTGCTGTGATAACAATGCCGTCTTCTGGAACGCGGCCTGAAAGAGATCCTCGAGGCTGTTTTACAGTTAATTTTTTTCTAAGTAGAAGGATTACACTCTAAAATGTTGATAAAATATTTAGGAAGTATGTAAACCAGTAACATGGTCATTTATTATCATTATCAAGTATTAGGTACTATATGTAGCTATGTGCTAGATTTTCTAGGACTGGCGGCATAGCAGGTTTGTTTACATCAGCACACCACAAACACGGGAATGACGCTTGCGTCGCGACATTGTGATGGCTACAACTTCACGAGGCAACAGGAATTTTTCAGCCCCATTATAATCTTATGGGACCACAGTCATGTATGTGATCCGCTGTTGACCAAAATGTCATTTTGTGGCCTACGACTGCAAACAAAATGGAATCTAAACAATTGTCGACTACGGCTGAAAAATGTAATGCAATTGTTAAGAAAGGATTCTTGAAACAGAGGAGGTGCCATGTAAAAAGACAAAATCACGAAACGTCTGAGGAAGAATATTGCAGATTATTCCAATGAACTCTTTCAGTGTGTGGGGGTAGGGTGGGAATGGGGGAGGGGCAGGAAGAGAGGCCCCGTAGTCTTGCCAGGGTGGGGGTGGGACGGGGTGTGATGGGTGGGGGCGAGGGAGGGCTTAACTGGATGGGGGCATCCCCCTGGTCCCACACTAAGGAGGAGCGAATCCCGATTCAGTTTGCGCCAGCTGCGTGCTCTCCAGCGAACCATTTTCTTTCTTTGCACCTCAGCTCCCTCTTCTGTGGAACGGGAGACAGAGCTCGCTTCACCAAATACTTGTGAAGTTAAGTGATAATACACATCTGTCACCTCCCATAAAGGCGGCACATTTTAAGTGCTAGTCACTACATATTTCTTTAATTAATAGTAATTATTATTATTGATGGCGACTTAGGTTCAAACATATTTTCGAACTCTTTTAAATAATCGTACCAGAAACCCTTCTAATTTACATTCTGGGTTTGGAACATTGACTTTCACCACTCCAGCGCAGGCCGTGGCCCTGTGGGGCACAGCACCTCCATAAACCCCGAGGAGGCCGGGGGTTGGTGACTGGCAGATGGAGCCCGGGCTCTGTGCCTGGAGGCCCGGGGTTGGGTTTGGAAGGTGGGGTTTGTTTGCCTTTTGCGGGGCAGCTTGGGGCTACTCCCTTTTCTTCCTGTTCAGGTGGGTGGAGGCCAGTTGGAGAGCAGACGAGAAAGTACCAACAAAGAAAGTTGCCCCGTGAATGTTGTCCCTGGGCAGAGAGCAGGATGTGGACCTGTGTGCACAATACGTCACAACTATTTGTTTTAAACCACAGATACCGGGTTGGAATAGCAAGCCCACACCGCTCCTGCTAGCTCCTCCAGCCACCCAGGATCCTGCAAAGAGCTTTCATCCCTCACATGTTAAGGAGAAAACGTCGGGAGGGCTCCTCCCACAAATCTGGGAGTCACTTGGGAGGGGCAGGGAGGGTAACCTGGGTGGGGACCTTGGAGCTGGTACACCCCCAGTTCACACCGTGGGGCTTCCCGATGGGCAAAGGACCCCTGGTAGAGATTTGCCTTCTTGGGAAGGATGTTTAAAGCTGATAATCACTGGCATGATAATATTTACCAGTGCCATATACCAGGCTGCTATACAGGTTGCCTCATTCAATTCTTAAGCAACTGTGGGCAACAGTTGTTATTATCCCCGACTTGCAAATGAGACCATTGACACCCAGAGAAGTTAATGAACCTTCCCCTCCTAGGTGGAGACATCGGATTCCGGAGAAATGGATCCATGCTATAACTTCAGGAAGAATTTGAGGGTAACATGTTTCTTTGGGGTTTTTTCCTTTATCACTATTTTTAGATTATTTTCATTTAAGAAAAGTTCTTTTGTTTGCTTTTGAAAGAAAATACTGTAATGTATCCATACTTTATAGACCACAGAGCAGTAACATCCTCCCCACGAAATGGAAACAAGCTTGCCTTATCTGTTCTTGAAGGCTGCGGGCTCTCTGTTTAGGAACGTGGTGGTTGGCTTGTGAACTTGCCGGCCTTTCCGTTTGGGAAAGTGGTGGCCGTAGAGTTTTTCTTTTTCAAACTCCTCGGGATGGACCTTGGCCTGGGGTATTTTGTACTTGATGCTTGGAAGAAAATACGCAAATTCGTGTCCTTGGGTCTCTGTTGCCACCACATTGGACGTTGAACTTGACGAAACCCAGTGTGAATCCTGGGGAAGAACTTCCACACCCCAGGGAAGGCAATCAAGTGTATAAAATCAGCCTTTGGCTCCAAACGCTAGAATGGAATATTTTGCATGAGTTTTTGAATAAAACTGGGAATAATCTTTGGCTCCAAACCCCGGTCCCCACCTGACCTGAGCCCTTGGCAGTGCTTGTGCAGGGGCTGGCCCTTCTGCCTCCGTTCTCGTGACTCCTGCCTCACTTTGCCCTCTTGGTTTTCCTCCTTCCTCTGGGTCTCCCTTTCCCAGGACCATCTGAGGGCCCTCCCCTTCTCGACCTCTACTGTAGGAGGGGCCTCGGCGCTTTCCTGTGCCTGTGGTCACTTTCCGGGGGTCTCCCCCAGATCTCAGTCAGGGCTTGAAATATCGTGTTTTTAGTTCCAGCTGAGACCTCCCTGAACACCCACCACTCTTGTACCCTCTGCCTCTTCGATAATCCACTGGGATTTCTAATGTACATCTCAAATTCAATAGGATCGAAGCTGAATTTCTGCCTTTTATCCTCTCTCCCCACAAATCCCTCACCACAGTGACTTACCTCTTCTCTCTCCAGTTGTTCGGACCCCACGTTTTGGAGACACCTTGACTCTTCTCTTTCTCACGCCCCACAGCCCATCCTCAGGAACCATGCAGGGTCTACCTCCAGCCAGAACCTGACTGACTGCTTCTTGCCCCTCCACGGCCACCGACTGGGTCCTGGCCCCTGGTCTTGTCACCTGCCCCTGCCCCTGGCTCTCTCCTGGCTCCACTTGAGTCCTCGGGGTCTATTCTCTGCCCGCTGCTGCAGTGATCCTGTTAAGACAAGTCAAACAATGTCATTGCTCTGAGCACCACCCTGCCGCACAACCCTGCCGTGATTCCCACAGGAGAGCATCTCACAGTGATCCCCGAGGCCCTCTGCGGTCCGAGACCCCTCCTGTTCAGCCCAAGCCCCCAGGCCTCCAGCTCCTTGCTGTTCTGGGGATTCCCGGGGGGGCTTCTCCTGGGGCCTCTCTGCTGCCAGTTCCCCTCTCTGGAAGGTCCCCCCTGGGCAGCTCCGGAACTGTCACTCCCCCTCCTCCTTCTGGTCCTTGCTCAGAGGGTTCCTCTCACTTCCTCCCTGCCCCGGCCCCGGGCACTCTCCGACCCTTACCCTTCCCTACCTTGTTGTTCTCTTTCCTTCCTTCCTTCTTTCCGCCTGCCTGCTTCCTTCTTTCTCTCTTTCTTTTCTCTTCTTTCTGTCTCTTTCTCTCTCCCTCCCTTCCTTCCTTCCCGTCCTCCCTCCCTCTTTCTTTCCTTCCCTCCCGTCCTCCCTCCCTCCCGTCCTTCCACAGCACCTGTCGCCCATAACAGCACACACGAGTGGCTCATTACACTTGCCATTGACCGTTGGTCTCTCCCTGTTCTCCGTCTCCCTGCACACCTCCCTCCCCAGCACATAGACTCCACGAGGGCAACGATCTTTGCCTGTTCTGTTTATTGATGTATCCCGAATGCCTAGAACAGAGCTTGGCATATAGCGAGTACTCAGTGTATGTTTGTTGAATGAATGAAGGAATGAATGAAGGAATGAATGAAGGAGTCACAGGGGTCCCAAGGTTGCCCACAGCCCCTGTTCCCAGCGTGTCCTGCAGTCTGGGTGGCCCTTACCCATTCCCCAGGCTGCTGCAATTCCCGCCACCCTGGGCTGAGTTTAACATACTCCAGGGTCAACCCACATCCCACCAGGCCCCCTGCATCCAGCGATGGTGCTGTCATGAGTAGGGGGCACCATGGCTTCCCAGCTGTGCCGAACTATCTCTTAAGGGACTGAGACTGAGACGGTGGTGCCTTGAGCCCAGTACGTGGGGTGGGGCCGACTCTTCATTCTCTCCGTGGCACGAGACAGTCTAGTACAGACCTAGAGAAAAACCCAACAAAGAAGGGTACAAGAGCAACCTGAGGACACTGGAGAATCTTGTCTGGGTTCTACGGGTAGCAACAGGATCTCTAGTAAATAAAACTTCCATTAAAACAATTTCATGGGTTTCTAAAAGTCATTTTCAAGTGAATGGGCACTAAAACCTCTGATTTTTGGCAAAAGACTGAAACACAAATTTTCATTGTCTTTTCATCACTAAACACATAGGGTTTTATGGAATTTCCCTGTTACGTGTTCATACAGACCCAGTTGTTCCCAGGGTATTTTATGTTAAGCTCTTTCTAAGGCATCATTCTTCTCAGTCTGCTTGTTTCTTGCTACGCCCACTTCCCATGTTTTATACTTTGCTAACATGTCTTTCGAGATTGGTGTGCTCTTTTATTGTTAAGATATATAAATTCTGAAAGTGCTGTCAATGTGAGCAGATCTGGACACGGACATTTGGGTTAATGATCTTCGAATATCCCTCCGGTCAGAGAGAGCAAAGGAAGAGGCTGGTCTTAGGTCTCAACCTCCATAAGCTTGGAAATGCTGCTCCGGAAGGAAACAGAAGAGAAAAATGGAAACATTACATTTCATTCGGGGCCATGCATGGCCTGGGCTGGCTGTCTCGACTGTCTTTTCTGTGCGTGGCCTGGCTGGACTTCAGGCTGCATCTCTCTCCCTCTTTCTCTTTCTCTCTCTCTCCTTCCCTCCCCTCCCCTCTTTCCCCTCTTTCTTCTTCCTCTTTAAGCCCCTCGCCTGTTCTCAGACTGTCCTCTGTCGGTGACCGACTCCGGAAGCTCAGGACCAAGCGTCTCAGGCAGAGCAGAGAACTTGCCCAGGGCGGGCAGCTTGGGACACCGGCTGAGGTTACTGGGCGCTCGCTGTGTGCACAGGTGCCGACACTTCACCTTTATTGAGTTAGTTGATCCTCCCATCAACCTCATTTTAACAGACAAGGAATGTAGGGTACAAAGGGTTAAATCACCAGCCGGAGCCTAAGCGGCAGTGGCAGGGGAGGTGATGGTGTGAGACCATTTGTATCTGAGAATACTTTGCAAAATGTTAAATCCTATACAAACTCAAATAAAGCATCAGGGCTTTCTTACTCGTGCATCCCTAGGGGATAGGAAGAATAGATTATTTCAATGCCTGAAGAAAGTATTTTACTGCATTAATATTTTACAATATTAAAATAACAATATTGCGGGGTACGATGGATGAACAGCATCACTAAGGGCTTCGACAGCAACCCCCACAGCCCTTAGTACCTGGCAGGTGTAGCAGTTAGGTTATCCCGACCCACGACCCGCCAAAGGTACTTTCATTGTCACCGTCTCACAGGTGGGGAACCGAGGCTCCACTCCTCCAAATCCCGGCTCCTGCTGCTGAAAGTGACCTCGGGCTGCTTTTTCCCAGCAGCTGTTCAGCTTGGGTTCTGCCTCCTGCTGTCGGAGCAGCCCCACCCAGTCCCCTCGCGTGGGGGCAGCCTGCCCTGCCCGCCGTCGCACACGCCCCCTCAACATGCACACGCCACACACCACACGCCGCCTCACACTACGGACCACACGGACACACACACACACTCCCTCCACATACACACACCACACAGACACACATGTCACACATTCACACGTATTACACACCACACACAAACTCCCCCCACAGTATACACTACACACCACCCACCACACAGGCACACACATCACATACTTACACACACCACACACATACAGCACATATACACATGCCACACACCACACATACACAATACACACACCACATACACTACATACACACACACACACACGCCCCCAAACACAACACACACTGTACATGCCACACACCCACACCACACACACCACACCCCTCCCACACTCACCACACGCACACACGACATGCAGGCACACATACTACATACCATATACCATACACACCCACATCACACACACACACCATGCGCATGCACACACGTGCACATACCCCCCACAGATCAATATCTATGGTCCCTGCCCCAAGTGCCTCCAGGACACCACCATGTACCACGCTGCTGCCCCGAGGCCTGCGGCTGGTCCACGGCTGCCCCGCCCCCACCTCTGCTCTCGGGGGCTGATGACCGTCCCAGTGCCGCTGGATAAGCTGTCCACATGGAATGGGCCGAGGCTGGGCATTTTCTGGGACACGGCCTGTGTCTGGCTGCTGGCAGCTGCTGGACCCTGGAGCCAACCACAAGAGGAACCACCGGGTGCTGACTCAGTTTCCCCAAGAAAACTTGGAGGGGGCCCCTCAACTCTGGCAGCTGTCTCCCAACCACTCGCTGCTCTCCTGGCCCTCATGTGCCCCATCCTGTGCTCTCCATCCCTGCAGGGAGGGAGCAGAAACCCGCCCCAGTGACGCTGGTCCGCCTGGCACTTCGGCCAGTGGCTCTTGCGAGGGTGGGTGAGGCTGAGTGTCTGCGCCTCCCTCCTCCTTCCGCCTCCCTCCTCCTTCCACCGTGTGGCCCGGAGAAGGGGGAGCCCCTGGGATGCCATGTGTGTCAGGGCCGTGGAGACCCACGATCAACGCTTGCAATTCTGTCACGGCACATGCCACGTTTTGGCACACGTTGTGGCACCAGGGCCCGTGGGTGCCATGCATGGTCACAGCGCTGCAAGTGTGTGCGCCGTGGTGAGCCGGGCTTCTTAGCAGTTACAGGTGCCAGCTCACTGCCTCATCACAGCATCATACGAGGCAGATGGTACAACTGTCATTTGCTTACAGGTGGAGACACTGAGGCACAACCAGCAGGCAGAGCCTGGCCGGATGCTCAATGAGCAGTGGTTGAGTCTAGAATAAAGAGAAAGGTGGTTCTGCTGAGTGGCACCAGCAGGGAGAGCTGCCCTGGCCCCCGCCACTTTCTTGGGCATTCAGGGTCACGTTTTGGAATAGTGAGGTCGCTTTCCTCAGGGGAAGCTGCAGCGTCTCCCTGGGTTAGTGACCTTCCCGAGGAGCAGCCCCTTAGCTTGCAGAAGAGACACAGGCACACCCCTTTCCCGAGCCGTGGCCCACTCTTCATGGCAACAGCGACTGTCATTGAACTTGTGTGGAATGCTTGCGTGCAAGGAAAACGAACAGTGTGTGTACCCCCAAGGCGAGTCTGCCCTAGATAAGAAGTTGCCAACCTCGGACCGCATCGTGTCTGCAAATACTTCTCTCCGTTTCCCAATCGCTTGGGAGAGCCGGGACAGTGGGGCAGTCCCACTGAGCGCCCGCACTTTTCCTGAGCCTGCGGTTTGGGCTCCGCGGCTGAGGGATTAGCTAGGGTCTTGTCTGCGATCTGCCTTCAGAACTGTGGGAGCAGGTGGAAGGAACATAGTGCTGAAACTCGGGCGGTTGACGAGCAGGCCCCATCTTAGGGAATCGCCTTGCTCCCCCTGGCAGGTGTGCATGTTCTGCAGGGCCCCCGGCTTCTGCGGGCAGATTTATTATGCACGGGGGCGGGGGTCCTTTGCAGAGTACGGGAGTGAATATCAGCTCAGTCGGATCAGTTCGAATGAGTCCCCAGCTACTGTTTCCTCCCTGAATCGAACTTTATTTCCCAGCGCGTCTCTGTCAGCAGGGCCTGTGAATCTCCCATTGTGTGCCCCGCAAGCCCGGGCTTTTATCTCCCTGCCGTTGTGCCCGCGTGCAGCACCGTACCAGGTAACGAAAGGGCTTTTCTTATGTTTCTGTTCTTTGTTTGCAAGGAGCAACGAAGATAGGGTATTTCCAGACAAGGGGATAAATTCCCAGACGCAAGTGGCCAAGGATTGTGACTCCCAGGGAATGGCGTAGAAGAAATGGTGTTCCACACTCCCCACTAATCTGCTTATTTTTCCTCCCCCAACACTGACCTTCCATGTGCTTCACTGACAGGTAGGCACGGAGTCATTCTTCCATCCTATGCTACCTTAGCCTGTGGGAGCCTGACTTCCAGATGCTGCTCAGGGTGGAGACAGACTCAAGGGACACCATTTCCAGCACAGTCCATGGGAATGAGGACCCTTGGGTTGTGCAGTCCACATCCTCCACAACCGTGAGCTAGTCTGTGGCCTCATTTGCTTCTTTGACTCCTGGCTCAGAACCATATGGAAATACCAGTTTCATTATGTTAATTAGATTAACGATCCACTGACTTTTTAAAGTAAGAGGACTTGACCTGCCTGCTCAACAAGACCAGAACGAGGGAATTTTCAGAAGATAACGGCCTCTCAGGGAGGCCCCGGCAGCCCCTCATGCCCCCACCCTGAGGAATATTTCTGAAAGTCATCAGTCCCGGGGTGGGCGGGGGGTTGTCAGCCGGTCCTGCCGCCCTCTCAGGTGTCACCTGCTTCATTATCCTCTCCTGGTGGGTGTTCTGGCCCCGGGAGCATCTGGATGGGGGCCAGGGTCTGAAGGTGACACGGGAATTGCATTAGTCCAGCAGAGTCGGATACACGGAAAACAGCAGTGAGGATGATAACAAGCTCCTGGCCGCCGCAGCCTCACAGATCAGGAAGTCGGCGGGCGGGTTCTCGGTCTCAGGGTTTCCGGGCTTGTCAGGACACCGGTCTCAGCACCCCCTTTTATCCCCCACCTTTGCTGGCGAGGTGCTCTCGGGGCCCCTCTCCTCCCCTGCCCAGAGACTCGCTGCTCAGGTGCAATTGGGAATCGAGTCTCTTGAGGGAGCGACAGCATCCCCCAGGGGCCAAGAGGGTCCCTCTGAGCACCGCTCTGCCACGCCATGCTTGGGCCCGCCATGCTCTCTGCACCTGTCCCCTGCCCTTCTCTCCGTCTCTCCTCCCTTCCACGGCCTGTCATCCTGTTACCCCCAACACACACATGTGCACACACGTACACATGTACACACACACATGCACACACACAGACACACACATGCACACACACACACACACACACGCACACGCGCCCCAGCCCTTCCCTGAGCCCCAGTGGTTACCAATCTCCCTCCACTGGCCCGGGCTGCCACGCTGCGCCCGCAGCTTATGCGAGCGTAACAGCAGCAACGACAGCTACGGTGGGAATTGCTCCTCAAACAGGCTTCTGGCTGCACGATGCCCTTTGGGCCTTGCGACAGCCACACGAAGAGGGTAGAATCTGCATTATTCTTACAAAGATGCTTTTGTTAGGTTTTAATAAACATTTGCTTTCTCAGGCATCATATATTTGAAAAAAGATTTTTTTTGTTGATCAATATACAATAAAGCTTTTTAAGGGCTTATGTAATCTACACATCTTTCACAGAACCTAGGAGTAGAATGTGACTATAATAACCCCAATTACTCTGATTTTCCCCTTACTATAGGGCAGGCACAGAGCGCTGCATTTTACAGTGCTTTATACTTAAGAAAAAATGCACCCAAAGCTGCATTCACTTCCTGGTATAACAGGATCATCTCTGCAATCTTTTGAGGTTGGGGGAGAACAAGAATAATTACTCAAGGTAACAGACTGAGGGAATGAAGGCTGATGGAGGCTAAAATACTTTGTTTAGAGTCACAAATGACTAGTAGACAGCGGAGGTAGAAATGGATTTTAAAGTTTCTTACTTTCTCTGTCATAGGCCTCCATTTCCTTCCTAAAATCATGGGTTTGGATGTAATACAAAGAGACAAGAGCCCTCAACTCTGCCCTCCCCCTCCAAGTGGACATTCACTGTCGAGGTCACTCACGTCCCGTGGGACACTATCCCCTCGCCTCCTCGCCCAGCTTTTGACTAGCATTTCACAGTCTGCTCCAGTTCGTTCCATGGGAGCCGACACATTGATGCCCAGTCTTGGGTGGCTCTAATCTGCTGGGGTGACACTGGGGAGAGAGCCGAGTTGGCTCTGCGGGTGGCAGGATGTGGACTCGCCTTACGAGTAGGGAGAGGGTGTGCTGGGCAATTTCCCTGCGGAATAAACGAGGCAGGCATGTCTTTCCATGATTTAAGCATAATAGGGTAGGAGAAGAAAATCCTCACTGTCTTTCTGACTTGAAGCGCTGGTGAAACTCATTGTCTCAGCACCATGATCCGGTGTAATGGGCAGTGACCACGACACCTGGTCCACCCAGGGTGCCATGGAGCCCTGTCCGCAGTGAGCCCCCCTGGGGAGGGATGGCGCCTCTGGGTAGGCTTGTCCTCGGTGGGCTTCCTGGACGTGGAGCCCCAGAGAGCCCTGGAACCCAGGTAGGACCCTGGAGAAATGTCCCCTGCGGCTGACAGGCTCATGGCTCCAGCGGATTCACCCAGGTGGGAACCGAAGACAAAAACAATGGGTGCTGGATCAGAGGTACACGTGGGGCTGGGGGGCGGGGGCGTTAGCGGCGGGAAATGAGGAGGGGCCAGGTGGTGACGGGGGCGGGGTCTTCTTGCAACATCCTTGCTGAAGTAGGGGCACCCACCTCACCCCGCTTTGTGACCGCTGCGCTTCCTCCTTGTCTGTGCTTTCCTGACTTAGCCGAGTGTCGTGGTGCAGGAAACATTCACGTCACCGCTCCCTGCCTGAGCGGCGAAGCTTCCCGGTGTCTGCCTTCCGTCCCCGAGCTCAAGAAAGCAGCCGCGCCATGGCTGTCCGGAGCGTTTCATCCACTGGGTCTTGATCATCATCCTACTTTCCTTTACACCTTCGATCTCCAAACCGCACTCCCTGGATTTTTAATTTTTTTAAACATTTCATGCTGATGCTTTCCCTTGCTTACTCTACCACGCAGTGACTCTGCGGTCACGCTTACAGGAGGAGCTCGCCTCCATGTCATCACGGTTCCCCAGAAGCATTGGCTTCCTGTTCCTGCCTTGACAGACGTGAATCACAAACACCGGTTCTGTTTGCTCCTCTGATTTTCTGATGCGGTTTTGATCAAAGTCTCGAGGAGCAAACGCATTCAGCATCGTATGACACGTGGCAGGCAGTGTCGTGGTAAGAACGTGGACTTGGAACTCAAATACACCTTGGAGCGATTCTTTCTGGCTGCGGGACTTCAGGTAAATTTCCTCAACTTCTCTGGACCTCAGTTTCCTCCTCTGTGAGTCGGGCACACGGTCCTCTCCTCGAGGGACAGCAAGAAGAAATGCTCTGTCCAGAGCACGTGGGGTGCCCAGGGCCTGGCTCTTGGGGTGCCGCCCACAGGAGCCCACTTTTGTGGTCCCTTCGTCCTATCTCATTCCCCCAAGGACTGAAGACACTGCAAAAACTCACACTCTATTCTGTGAATGATTTAAAGACGGTCAATGCCAACATTACAAAACCAGGACACAGATCCTCTCCAAGCCTCACCGTGGACAAAAGGGAGGATTGATGCTGGTCAGACGCTGCAGCCACCACTGTGGCTAAAGGGAAAGAGAAAATGTGGGGTGTTTATGTTTTCAACAGAAAAGCTAATTGAATTGATCTCCAAAGTGCCTGTGGTCCATGCTGGGAGACTGCAAGAGTTTGGGCCTTCAGTGCTGAGAGGTGGGGAAATGGGAGACCCCAGCCCTGATTTCAGAACCAACAAACAGAGGCTCTTTTGACAAGCGTTTCCCTTCTGCCCAGTTATCTGGGACAAAAAGTACATCTGGGCCCTCTATTCTGAAGGTTGAGTTCATCAGATGCTGGTGGCCGTGTAATTCCAGTATTATTATTATTCGGTGCATAATTTCAGGGCACACAACAGGCCTCATGGCCCAGGCAGCTAATGCACATCTGAGCTTCCCTACATTACACAGACACACACACACACACACACACACACACACACACACACACACACACATACTTTCCTCATCACCTATATGTGCTTTTTATAACCTGTCAGATGATGACAGTCACAGAAGGCATGGCTCACTTCTATGTCATGCAACTTGTCAAAAATGAGTCTGGTCTCGGGGTTGCCAGAAAGGTTCACTCCTTCCAGAGCTTGGAGCATCTTCAGAGAGAGCCAAGTCATTCCTGACCCCTGCAGGGCAGCCATGTTTGCGGCCAGGTGTGTACAGCTGTGCCCTGCCCCAGAGCATGTTGCTGCCTGCTGGAGTCTGCACTGAGGGTTGGAGGTGAAGGTGGATGACGGGGCTGGGTGTAGCCCGGGGAGGGGGGTCCTGCTGTCTGTTTGAGCAGCACCTTCCACCCTCGAAGGAACCAGTGAAGCCCTCCAAGCCCCAGTGGCAGGTGGCCAGACTCTGTGTGACGGGTTGTTAGCGGTGCTCCCCGCAAAGTGTCAGCTGGGAATAATGAAGGCTCGTGCTCTCCGAGGGGCTGCAGCAGTTTGCAGGGCTCTGCGTGGGAGGCACAGGCTATTCCACAGCTGGGGCCTCAACTGCCCACTCCGTCTTTCCACCAGGAGATGCCCCCTTTTATCAGTTTCCCACAAAGGGCTTTTAAAGAGAGAGGCTTGCCCAAATTCCCTTGAAGGACCCTCCCCCAACACGTCATAGTTTTACTTTCCCCAAGGAAGGCGACTTCTGTTCTCAGTTCAGCTGCAGTAGAAGTCTGGGTGCTCCGTTCCCAGCCAGGAGGGACAGTGGGAGTCCTTCTCTAGTTGGACCTTAAACTTCTTGCTTTTTAATAAATATATTAAAGAAGAGAAAAGGAAGCCCCTGTCCCTTCCTCAAATGAGGTAAGAGCATTGGGATCAAATGCTTCGGTGACACCCGCCCCACGTGTTGACTAAGCGTTGCTGTGGACTGGACCGCGTCCCCCCAAATCCATGCATTGAAGCCGTAACGTATCTCAGAACATGACCATATTTGGAAATAGGGTCTTTGCAGGTGTAACTGGTTAAGATGAGGTCATGCTGGAGTGGGGGGTGGGTGGACACTAATCCAACATGCCTGCTGTTCTCACGAAAGGGGAGATTTGGATACGGACATGCACACAGAGAACCCTACGTGACGATGAAAGCAGCAATGGGGCGATGCTTCTACAAGCCACGGAACGCCAAGGGGTGCCAGCAACCTCGGAAGCTGCAGAGGCCCGGGACAGTCTCCTTCACAGACCCGGGAGGAAGCAGCCCTGACGACGCCTGCACTTCTGGTCTCCAGAACTGTGAAACGACACGTCTGTTGTCCAAGCCACCCAGTCTGTGTGTATAGCAGCTCCGGGAACAAATACGAGAATCGTGTCTTGGGGCAGTCATGGTGCCGAGTTTCTGTCTGGGGAAAACATACAACCGGGACCTGTACTGTCCCCTGGCTGGGGCAGCCTGGTGGTTGCCTAGGGCTGGGACACTTGTGCCAGGGTCTGTGACACACTCCTGCCCCTGTGACCCCAGCTCCTGGGTGGGGTGGGTTCCTGGGCTGCTGGGACCACAGGCAGAGGTGGGCACCTGCGGGTGTCTGGATGTGGGTGACTGAGGGAAAACACAGGAACGGTGAGCTCCGTGGCAGCCATCTGTCCTGACACTTCTGGGCCACTGAGGGGAACCCCTCTGCAGACAGGTCTACGACAGGCGTCTGAGTAAGATTTCTTTGACGAAAAACTTGTACGATGAGGGACAGAGTAACAAACAACTGACCCAAGCCACGTCCTTTCTCTCCCAGGTGAGGCGACCTGCAGAGGTCACTCTGCCTGTTGTCACGACGCAGAGCTCTCTTCCCATCCTGCTTTATGCACAGAAGCGCCTTGGGCACACCCGTACTGCTGTCGCCTCCTTTCTTCAAACGAGGACGTCGTCGGCCATCTTCCCTGCTTTGCTTCTCCACATCGAGCGCTGGCTGTGTCTACGGTCGGGGTGCCCTGGGCTGACAGCTAGCTATGTGGGACGCAGGTGGGCATTTATGACCAAATAAGTATTGAAATTAACCACAGAGCCAACATTAGTGGTGACCAACAATGGTCAGACCAAGGACATGGGACATTGTGCTTTCTATGTTCTGTGCGAGATCCACCGCCAACCTTTGGGCTTTCAGGTGTGCTTAGGTAATTCCTCCTTCCCACATAGACAGTTCCCAGGCAGCCGAGCCTGTCAAACTGTCAGATTGGTGCAGGGGAGGGGAGATAATTGTCCTAGATTTTCACGAGCCTGGCCCATGGTGCCTTTGTTGCCTGTGTGTTGGTCTCAAGTAGCCAGAAAAATCTCCCACTGAGAGCCCCGCCCTCCAGTTTAAAGGACAATGGAGGAGAGTAGGTTCTGGAAGGCCCTGGGTGCGGGAGCTTCTAGAAACTTCCCACTCCAGGAAGGATCAGATCAGCTCCGTGGCCACCGGGCTGTGGGGGTGTGATATGGGCGGGTCCACCCCACGTGGATAGAGTGTCCTGTGCTGTTGGAGCAGGGGGCTCTTCCAGGAGGCCGTGCAGGTGGGCATCCTGGCTCTTGTTTCCCAGCTTTGTGGCATCGGGCAAGTTCCAAGACTTATGACTCAGCCTTCTCATCTGTAAGTGGAAGGAACGATGGCACCAACCCCGCAGGCTGCACGGAGTTCATATGTCTGAAGCCCTAACGACAGTGCCTGGTGGACAGACAGAGAGTCCTAAACACACGCATTTGTGAAATGAACACATCGAGCCAGCAGCTGGCAGGGACAGGTGCCGGGGTAGCCGGCTAACGGGAGGATGGGTGTCCGCAGGAGCAGTGCCCTGAAGGGAGGACACCAGGTGAACGTCACCTGTTCCCTACCGTGCCTGTCTCCTGGGATGGAACATCACGTCAGACTCTCGCTGCGGATTCCTGCTCTGCCAAAACGCCTCTACTGAGCAGCGAGCATGAAAGTTGTGCAAGAGGATGGAGCCAGAAGCCCATTTGGCAAGAGCGCTGCTTTGGAAGGTGCTCGGCAGTGTGGGCCGGGCTGCGGTTCCGCGCCTTGCTTCGCGGGCCCCTGGCTGAGCAGCGTTCTGCGAGTGGCGGCTGGGCAGCAGATGGGTGCAGATTTCCTCCAACTTCCCTCTGAGCCAATTTCAAAATAGAGAGAGGGGAAAACCTTATTTTCTCTTTTCAGTTTTGAAAGGTTTCATATGCAGACACAATTTTAAATCTTGGGTTTTTTTCCCCCCAGCGAGATGTTTGGAGATGGTGACACTGGAATGGGGAGGAATGTGTATTTATTGAGGAATTTTCATCCCCAATATCCACACCCAGCCCGAAATTCAGTGAGTGGGTGGGGTTTTTGAGAGAGAGATTATGTAAAGATTTCCAAAATGATTATGGTGGAAACCAGTTTGGGGTTAATTCTGTGATATTTAATAGGCACAGTCGGGAGCTTTGGTCTGCTCAATTCTCAGCCTGTCTAGGTCAGCCCTCCGACTGAGTGATTGATTGATGATGGACACACCCAGTACTTTTCGAGCACCCACTAGCCAGACCCTGGTCTG
This sequence comes from Indri indri, assembly GCA_004363605.1. NCBI lineage: Eukaryota > Metazoa > Chordata > Mammalia > Primates > Indriidae > Indri > Indri indri. The sequence continues at coordinate 79,215 of RJWJ010001761.1, forward strand.
GGCCCTGGGAATTCAGCAGTAAGTGAAACAAGAAGAGAAGGATGCCCTTTGCACCTGACCCTCTTGGGCGGGGGAGGGGTAGCTATGGCATGAGGGGCCACGCCCTGGCCAGCCCCTGTGTGCAGGCCTCGGCCTGCCGAAGGTGGTGGAGGGGCTCACTTGGGGCTCTCCAGCCCCCCAACGCCCACTTGCTTCCCATCTCGCCGCAGGGTCTGTGCCTCTGGCCCCACACTCCTGGGCCCTGTGCAGACGGGAACCCCCACTGCTGCCGTCTGCTGGAGACTAGGCATGCCCGGCTCAACTCCAGGCTCTGCCACTTACCAGGGACGGTGCTGGGCAAGTTAAGTCCCCTCTCTGAGACTCAGCTTCCACAATTGTAAACGCAGCTGACACCTTTCTCATCACGCTGGCATGAGGACCAGAATGAAGGGACAAAGAGCCTACGATTGGGCTGGCACCAAGTTCATGCCCGGGAGGCAGTCGCTGTGCTGCCCATTCTTCCTGGCATTCCAGACCCCGGGAACCAGAGAAAGAGCTCTTGGCTCCAAGCTGCTGCAAGACACTCCCTCCCTCCCTCTCCCAGGACGCTGGGCAAGGCCTCTGGAATGCAAATTTGTCACTGGCCTAGAACCCAGGAGCAGAAGGGACAAAGCTGTGGCCCTGCCCACTCTGAGAAGTGTGCCAGACAGCAGTGAGGGGGCCACACCCCACTTCCCACACGCTCCTGCACACCTCGTCCCTGCCCTGGAGAGGCTGGGCTGGGGTGAGGAAGCTCCACGGCTTTCTTGACCAGACAGACAACCGAGACCTTCTTTAGTGGGACACCCGCCTCCCACAGGCCTGGTGTCTGTGTCTGCATCTCTGGGGTCTGAACTGTGGACAGCTCCCTGGCCTAGCTGCATTAACGGGAAGGACTGCAATTCACTCCCCCGCCCCCGCCTCCCGGGAAGAGCCAGCCCCAGGCAATGTGGACTCCTCCTGCCAGCTCTTAGGTGTGGCTCATGGCAGGCCTCCGGGGTGCCTGCAGGAACGTCAACACAGATGGGAGACCCACACCCCCTTCTCTTTGCTTCTCTACTGGAAAGAGAATGGGGTGCAAGGAAAACTCTTGCAGTTCTTTCCAGCTCAGGTGCCCAGCAAGTCAGGCCACACCCACGTGCAGAACGCCACCTGGCAGCGTGAGATATGGGAGGGCCAGTGGCACCCCTCCTGCATCCATCACAGCAGAGCCCCCAGACTCAGGCCAGGAAGTCCCACGTTCCATGACATACATGGAACCGGATGAAGCAGGGGGCGGGGGGTTGGGGGGGGCCACCGGCCTGGTTCTGCCCAGGAGGCTCCAGCCACTTGGTGAGGGTGAGTGACACCTCCCGCTGGAACCCCCAGCCCAGAAGTCATCAGACACACCACCTCCATCTCGGGGTGGCTGCCTTTGAGTCGCCCTACAGCTTCAGGCACCAGTGACATAAATCAGCCATTTGTGTGCCTGCTAGTGCTGTTCACGTGCTTACGGTTTCATGATATTTATTCTCCAGGGATGTTGCTCAACCAGTCTTCGTTTACAGTGTGTCAGGTACCATGAGAGATACGGGAGACACAGCAGACTTGCTTGTTCCAAATTCTAGCAGGCTCCGGATCTGAAGAGCCTGGGTTTTAAATATCCCGGACTCACACACCACCGCCGCCACCACCAATACCACAGTACGGCAACGATGACCACGTCAGTGCCACAACCGTGATTCGATTCGGAAACAAGGGTGTATCAGAAGGCTCTTCTGCCCCAATTCAGATCCTCGAGCCGCCTGTCCCTAGTGTTCTTTTGCAGTGACAGTGCCCGGCCCCTGCCTGGGCTTCTCTGCTGACACCACCCACCTCGGAGCCACTCCCACACAGGGCGACTCTCTTTGAGGGCTGGGGCCCTTCAAGGGGTGCTCCTGAGGGGTTTTCCAGGCCTCCCGGGGTGCTGTCCTGGGCCCCCCAGGCTGTTCCTTGTCCATCCTGACAGCTGCCTCCTAGGGGCCTCCCCTCCCTGCCTTGCTCCGCCCCTCACTTCTGCCCCGGATCGTACTCACTGGTGAAGCAGGAGCCCAGGGCGCTCTGCCCTGGGAGATGGGCCTCCCACCCAGGTGCCCACGCCATCCCCCCGAGACCTGCCCTGCTAGGTGGGATCTGGTGCGATCATGCCAGAGCGAGTGTGTCCACGTCGCAGCCTCAAAGGCTCCCGGGCTACGGAAGGGTTTCTGCTGGGACCCTGCTGACCTCCCAGCAATGCATTGTCCGAAGTCCTAGTCAGAGCCCCCGGATTGCTGGTTCTCTCACTGCCGACGCACTGCAGACTCCAGACTCAGGCAGGGCGCCCGCGATGAGTTCAGATTCCAGCCCTGAACCTGGAGATCCTGATTCCGAGGTCCAGGCTGGGACCCTGAGCGTTTTGACAGTCACCCCAGTGACTTTGCTGCACCCTTTGAGGATTCCTCCCCGCCTATATTCTGCATGAGTGATTACTGGGGGAAAGACCAGAAAATAATAACTAGCAGGGAAATTAAATTGTAGAAAAAAGTAAGTACAAGCAAGTGATGGAGCCGCGTAAGTTTTGTGCAGCATGACGTGTTCAGGATATTCTCTTTAAAAAGGTTTCGAAAGTGTATAAAAAACTGTAAACTCAACATGTCCACCTGTACCCAATCACGTTGAACTTCCCCTGTTTCTTATTCAGCGCCCAAGATAGAAACCCCCAAATTCTTGATCCCCTTCCTTGTCCAATCAGCACCTTCCTTTTACTATTACTTTTCAGGACGCACCTTGGCTGTCACCCCTTCCAGGAGGTCTTCCCTGACGTCCCATCTCATACCTAGCCTCTCTTATTCCCCAAGGGTGCCCTCTGTGACCCCTCTCATGGCTCGCTCACCTCCCCATGTCCCCGCCAGGGGACTATGTGGGTCGTGCTCATTGTTGCATCCTCTGTGCTCAGCATGGCACCTGGTGTGGACAGCCACCCCGTGGCTGTTTGTTGCCTGAACCAGTGGACCATATTGTCACCCAGGCTTTCTTAACATGAAGATGATGCTGAAGTTCAAAATGCTCCTGTTAAGCATTTGGAGACTGAGTTATTCAGGAGAACTCATTTTCAGACAGCTGAGGTTTGACTATATAAGAGACACCCCCACGCTTTCAGGAGCTCATCTCTAGAGGGACAAGTCACCAACACACAGTAGTGCACGTGGACAGTAAGTGGTGTGGGCGTTAGGAAGAGAGACGGCTTGTGGGCTGGGGGTTTGGGGAGGTGGGTTTGACTCTGGCCCGGAAGGTTAGACGGCTTTTGGGCAGGCAAAGCATCACCGATGGGGGTGTCCGCCATGAAGATGAAGCAGGATGTGATGGGCTGTCCTCTGAGGAGGTGACTTCAGCACTGACCCCTGATGGATGAGAAGGAGCCAGGCAGGTGAAGACCCATCCCAAATGGCGCTGTAGGCAGACAGAGCGCAAATGCAAGGGTCTGACGTGGGAGGAGCTTGGCAGGTTTGGGGAGGGAAGGAGACCAGGGCAGCCGAGGCTCTGTGAGAGGGTGCAAGTGCCTGGGCTGAGCTGGCTTTCGGGACTCCTTCCATGTGCTGTCTCCCTTGGAGGGCACGGATTGGGGCAGAGACACGCCCTGAATGATCCCTCTGAGAGGCCACCCTTGCCGCCTGGGGGAGGAAGGAGGGCCAGAGGTCAGGAGGCCGTCGTGATGGTGGTGGCCTGGACCATGTTGCCTGGCAGGAAAGGACAAAGGCGGGCAGACCTGGGGACACTTTTGAAGCCAGAGCCGGCAGATCCTGCTGCTGGACCGGCTGTGGGGACAAGGCGACGTGTGAGGAGTCGAGATTGGCATAGCCACAGGGCAGATGGGGGCTCCGTCTACCGGGGTGGGGAGACGGGCAGGGGAGCAACATCCTCCGTTATGTTTGGGGGCCTTAGCTTGGACCCCCCAAAGCAGAGCCTGTGACAAGAGCACAGACACGCGTCCCTGACTTGGGAAAGCGACCCCAGGGACAGGGGAGAAGCGAGAGGGAGCAGGAGGGAGGACGGCCCAGGGTGTGTCTGCGAGTCGACTGCCACCCTGGGCACCTGGGCTCAATCCCAGCGGGAGGTGGGGACAGGCGTGATGCTCCCACCCGCTACTCTCAACTCCTGCTCTCCCAGGGGCACGATGGCTCCACCGGCTGAGCGAGGGCTCCTGCAGACTCCACAGTCACAGCAGCACGGCCGCCCTGGGCAAGAAAGCAAGAGGGCACGCCCGGGCCCCGCTGTGTGCGGCCGGCGGCCACGGCTGGAGGGGCAGGCGGGCCGGGAGCCCGTGAGGCGGCGCGGCAGCGATGCCCGCACGGCATCCAGAAGAGACGTGGCGGGGATTGTTGGATAGACGAGCCCGGAGCTCAGGTGTGGCTGAGCGCCAAGTATGGGGTCACTGGCACAGATGACACAGCTGGGGACGTCAGCTGGGGAGAGTGGGAGAGGACGAGTGTCTGAGACTCTCCTCCGAGCTTCCCTGCCTGCAAGGGGTCTGGGAGGAAGCACCAGCGAAGGTGGCTGAGATGAGCGGAGTGGAAGGAAGACCCGGGGAGGGTGCCACGGAGTCCTAACGAGGTAGCTAGACAAGGACAGAAAGGTCATCGGTGGCCGCCGGTGGGCTTGTTGAGCGTGGCTTCACGCAGCAGCAGGAACGTCCCGACTGGAGAGGCGGGAGAGAGGGGAGAGGCTGCTGTTAAGATCCCGGCTCTCCCTGGGAGCTGACCAACGGGGCGGGAAGGAGGAGGCGCCGTTTCCCAAAAGCTACCTGAAATATCTCACCAAAAATATTTAAAGAATAATCTATGAGATTGGTTGAGTGTCGCTGCTAACAGAAAAGAGAGTTACAAAGTACGTTACTTCCAAATTACCCCGGAAGAAGAGGAGGAGGAAGATGAGGGTTAAAAATCCTCTCTCTGGAATATTTTGCAGGAGTTCTCGAACAAAACTCGGAACTGGGCCCTGCTGTGAGGCTGAGCAGGAGAGTAATTCCGTCCCCATCCTCAGGATGGCCTCTTGCATTCTATGTTGTTACCCATATTTTATGCATTTTGTAGTCGAGGAAAGTGAGAGTTAGAAGGTTTTACACTCACTCATGTTCAGATGGATGAGGGTCAGACAGGGGGCTTGAACCCAGTTCTGTGGGACTGGGGAGCCCAGTTTCCTTCCAGGCCCACAACATCGTATTATGGGTGGTGGTGGGCACGGCTGCAGAGCAGGAGTTCCTTCTCCAGGGGGGGGGTTTCTCTGTGCAGGAACTCAGGCTCTGGAAGGCCATTTTTCAATTTTAAGCCATTTTCCACAATGACAGATAACGATTTAGTTTTCTGCCACTGAAGTCCCTGTGATGGGGCTGGTTATTATCATACAACGCCGCTGAAGCCACTGCAACAGAGCGCGATGGGGAGTGACGAGTGGGCGCCGGGTACAAGATCTCAAAGTCACTTCCCCAGGGCCCCTTCCTCCCATCCGCCTCGTATCTGTTCTGCTGAAGACCTAAGCTTGGGCTCTGAGGATAATTTGCAAAAATAAGGTCTATGAGCAACAGTTTGTGTAAGTTTTCCATTTTTCTTCCTTTTCCACCACAGATTGTCCCCGGATAGTGCTGAATGATCACAGCTAGTCCACCCGATTGCAGGTGGCCGTACTGGATGAAATAGAGATGAAGAAAAACGATGTCCCAACAGATCTGTGCTCTGTCACAGGCGTGACTGCCCAGACAGGTCGGCGTGTATCTTGGTGAAAGCCTTAAAAACCAGGCAAAAATTAAATCCAACATCCTCAGGGGAAGCAACTCAGAAAGTGTTTGTCCACTGTGAAGAACCATTACTGGTAATGACCTCCAAGTGACCAGCAGATGTCAGTATAATGTAGGTCTAGCAGGATCCTGCACCCAACCGGGGAGGTCAGCTCTGGGGGGGACTGGCTCTCAGACATCTGAGGCCCCAGGAATAAAGGAGTGGCCTCAACCTGCAAAACTGTGGTGCCTTGCAGTCTTGCCTTGCCAATGGCTTGAGCAAGTGCTCCAGGAAAATGGCTTCCTATTTCAAAGAAAATGCAAGAAATGTTCAAGAAAATACAAAGCAAATATTTACTTGCATTAACCTTATTTAAAGGTCATAACTATCGCTGGGTTAAAAAGAAGGCAAAGAAATCTGATACAGTACGATAGTCTAGAAATACATTTGTGGCTATAAATGGTGTCCACAGCATATTGTGGATATTTTAAAATTTTAACATGTATAATGAGAGTCCATTTATAGAATGCTATAAATACTATACATTTTATTTTTAAAAAAATGAGTATATTTTCTTTTGTACTAAAATAATAAAGTTCTTCAAAACACAAACTACGTGGCCTCTCTCACTCAAAGTTACACCCCTGACAATTTTTTAAACTGCCTTTGTGATGGTAAGAATCTCATCTTGGTCATTCTTTCTCGGGGGGCCACCTCTTCCTGAAGCTATTAATAGAAAGGTGGCAGACCAGTTGCCGCCTTCACACCTGATTACATTATTTCTTGATCTTAGATTTTTCTAGCTCAGCTCAAAAGGAACAAATGCTTGAGAAAGGTTAGTTGAGTAAAAAAATGATTAAGACTTAATCATTGCCTAATAGGAATTTACTCCCCATGAGGAGAAAATACACACATAAATAATCCTAATGAACATGGTTAGCGCTGTTCTTACCTGGACTGTTCTACGCGTTCCTGCTCCTTACCTGACCGACTCCAGTGGTGTCGTGGGTCCTTAGCTTGAAGCCTCCTGAACCCCCACATTGCCTGAGGGCTGCATTCACCCCGTACCAGCTTCTCTGCCCAGGGACCTCGTGGCCAGAGCATAGGCTCACTGAATGCCAGCAGGTCTGTGTGTCCAGAGCTGCCCTTCATCAGCGGGGAGTGTGAGGTGGGGGCTGAACACCCAGATCCTCCCGCCTTGGCAGGAGGCCTAGTGGCGTGTCCCGTGTACACAGTCTCCTGGATGTCCCAGTGGGCTTGGGCCAGGTGGCCGCAGTGGCGTCTGCTCACTAACGCACCAAGTACAGGCCCCTTCTCTTCTCATCTCATTGCCCCCTTCCACCACCCCGGGTTCTTCTTGGGTCACCCCCAAAATAAACTGCTCGTGCTCAAAGCCATGTCTGCAGGTTTGTCTCTGGGGGAATCTGGGCTGCAGTAGGGACCCACCCCGTCCTGGCACTTATCAGACTGCATCATACTGGCCGGCTGTCTGCGTCTGCATCTGTTCCAGCCCCTGAGCTCCATGGGCACAGGGGCTTGTCTGGGTCTAGCTCTATCTCTGGACCACGATGGACCCTTAATGAATCTCTGTTAACCCATCCAGTCTCGCCTGGACTAAGGGTAGCACCAGCAGCCTAAAAGAAGGCGGACGGCGTGTACCAGGCCTTTTCTTTGGCCTGACTGATTGGATAATAGTTTTGCTCAAAATCTACTTCGGAGCAGAGGTGGTCAACACATTCTAGCTTTATTTTGACCTATGACCTCTCAGAGCAGTTTTCCTTGTTCCTTATTCATTCCATCCAAAACCCCCTCTCCTGGCTTCAAGTGCCGATTCCATGGTCTGTCATGCTGCAGGAGCTGGTCGTGTTCACACCTGGTGTCTGTGCAACGGCTGCTCCTTGTGCCTACCTGCCCCTCCCGAAGTCCCTCCTTCCCTGGGTCCCGTGACTGCCGCACACCCTCCCAGGCTGGAGTTGCCACTTTGTCTGAAGGTTTCCTTTATCCACGCGCGGGTGTTCCTGGGCTGCTTTCCCGTCGGGTGGCCGTCTCTGCCACAGCATCAGCAACAGTCCGGGCATTTATGGGGGAAGGGGCGCACGATGGCTAAGAACACAGACCCTGGAGCCCAGCGGCCTGGGTCCTGATCTCAGCTCCATCACCCACCACCCACTTGACCAGGGCAAATTACTTAACCTTCCCAGGCCATAGTTTCAATAATAGAAAACAGCAATAGTGCCCAGCTAACGGGGCGGTTGCAGGCTCTTGTGGGCATTAAAGGAACAACACAATGCTTGTGAAACACATAGCACAGTTCCCGGCACACACGAAGCACTAAGTATACATTAGCTAGCACATTGTTATTCACGGGTGTGAGAGGGAGTGTCCTGATGTGTCTGCATCCTTGGGTCAGGTGTGTTTCTGCAGAAAGCTCCCTTTAATGTGATACTTTGTCAATTTCCCTTTGTAGCTAAAACTCGGGCATTCTGGGGACCTCGGATTGGAAAAAGAGTGTAGACAAGAGGTTGAGCTCCATTAGGTGGAATGTCTTGACCAACAAGTGAAGAAGAATGTGAGTGAACTTGTGCAAAAATACATGCACATGTGCATATATGTATATACACACACGTACATGCACACACCATTATCAGCTGAAGTATACAACTGGTTATCAGCTTTCAGGTGAATTCTTTTTCTCCCACACCCTTTACTCTAGCTGGCGGTCTGCAGGAGCCCCGCTCTCTCGCAGCGTGGTCCCTTTCACATACTCCGCTCCTTCTTCTGGGGGCTGCCCGGGTGGCGTTCTCTCCCAGGCCCCATTCCCTGGGCCTCAGAAAACACTTTGTTAATACAAAGGTCTGCGGAAGCTGGTCCACCGCACTGTGTCCCTCACAGGCTGTGCCGGTCTCCGTCTTTGACCTTGACAATGACACTTGGCTGTAACTGTTGATTTCCTCATCGGTCTTTCCCCCAGATTGCTTTATTTTTCTTTTTGGTGAGTACTCAGGGTTTACAATACAGTTGGCCTCCATATTCTTGGGTTCCCCATTTGCAGATTCAGCCAACCACAGATTGAAAATATTTGATTTAAAAAACATAACAAAACAGCAATAAAAATAATACAGATAAAAACAATGCAGTATGACAACTATTTAAAGAGAATTTACATTGTATTGGGTATTATCAGTAATCTAGAGATGATTTAGAGTGTACGGAGGATGTGCACAGGTTATATGCAAATTCCATGCCATTTTATATTAGGGACTTGCGCATCCTCAGACGTTAGTGTCCGTGGGGGTCCTGGAACCAACTCCTGGTGGATACTGAGGGATGAGTGTACATGCCCTTAACGTACAGCCTGCATTCAAATAGCATTATATAATTTCATGTATAACACAATAACCGTATGGCAGTATAATTCCAGTCCTCCTTTGTCCCTTCTGCTGTGCATTTTACTTCTACTCCGTTGTTATTTTTGCTTTTAACAGTCCATTAACTTTTAAAAACATCATAAAAACAATTTTTTTTATTCCTACCCTCATTTTGAACTCATCTTTGTCATTTCTGGAATTCTTCCTTCTTTCACACATCTCTGAGTTTCTAATTTATTCTGTGTGTAAAACTTCCTTTAATACTTCTGGTTGTTCAGATGTGCTGGTAAAAGATTCTCTAGACTTTTTTTTTTTTGGTCTGAAATTGCCCTTATTTTACCTTTGTTTTTGAATGCTGTTTTTGTTGGATATAAAATTCTAGGTTGACAGTTTGCTTTTTTCTTTCTGCTCTTCAAAGATGTTTCATTGACATGGAACATTTTTTTGGTCGGATGAGACAAAAGGGGGTATTTTTATAATTGTTCTCCTGTATGTAATGTGACTTTTTTGGCTGCTTTTAATATTATCTTTTTATCACTAGTTCTCGGAAATTTGGTTATGATATGCTTTGGTGTGGTTTTCTTTGTGTTATTTTGCTAAGGTCTGAGTGTTCATGTCTCTTCAAAATTCATATGTCGTAAGCCCAGTCCCCTGCGTGGTGGTATTGGGTTGTGCCTTGGGGAGGTGGTTAGATCCTGAAGGTGGAGCCACACACAGTGAGAGCACGGTCCTCCCCAGACACCACATTTTCTGGTTCCTTGCTCTTGGACTTCTCTGCCTCCAGAATTTGAGAAATAAATTTCTGCAGTTTATAAGCCACTCAGTGTATGGAATTATGGAATTTTTTTATAGCAGTCCAAACACACTAAGACAGTAGATTTCTGTTTTTCATCAAACCTGGAAATATTTTGGCCATTATTTCTTCAAACTTTATTTTTTTGTGCGTATGTGTGCTATAGTCTCTTTCCTTCTCTTCTGAGTCTCCAACTACCAGACCACTTAGCTCACAGGTTGCCGAGGCTCTGTTCACTTTTCTTCAGCCTTTGGTTTTCTCTCTGCCTTTACGTTTGGATAGTTTCCATTTCCCGGTCTTTGAGTTCAATGCTCTATTATTCTGCAGTGTCAAAACCGTTATTAGAACTGGCCAGCAAATATTTTATTTCAGACATTGTATTTTTCCATTCTAGGATTTCCACTTTTTTTATAGATTCCATTTCTCTGTTTAGATTCCCTATATATTCCATCATTATGCTCATGTTTTCCTTTAGGTCTGTGATCATATTAATAGCAGCTGCTTCAAGGTCCTTGTCTGGTAATTCCATAATTCTTATTCCCGGGTCTTTTTCTAATGATTTATTTTTCTCCAGGTAACAGGTCACATCATACTATCTGTTTGTAGGTTTAGTAATTTTTAATTTTATGCTTGACATTGTGGACGTTAGTGTGTTAAGTGTCTGAATCATGTTGCCTTCCTTGAAGAGTGTTAAGTTTTGTTCTGGCTAGTAGAATTTACTTGGGATTGGTCATGGTTCTTTCAGGCTCGTTTTTAATCTTGTCAGGGTGGGTATAGAGTAACTTGCACGTTAGGGCTAGAGAATAGTGTCTGAGACATTTCAGAGGCATTTCTGAGGTATCACCTGAGTGCCCAGGTAATTCATGAGATCTATTCATTCTGGCAGGTTGGGACTCCTATGTCTCTCAGGTCTTTGAAAGTTCTGGAATCTCTATTTAGCTCACAGCTCCCTGGTAGTCAGTCATGTCTTGCCCGGCCTTGTGGAGTCTCACCCTGTAAACCCACTTAGTATTTGGTCAAAGACTCAAGGAAATTCCTATATAATTTCTGGAACACCTTCTCTGTGGCTCTCTCTCCCATTTTGTTCCCTGTGCCATCCGCTTCCACGGTCTTAGCAGCCAGACTCCGATCTTGGTTTCATCTGCTCAGCAAGATCACTCTGCCCTGCCCGGGCTTGCCTTCCCTCTGTCACGATCTGGAAAGTGCCGCGGGGCAGAAAACTGGGGACATCGTAGGGCTCCCCTCACTTGCCATCTCTCAGAGGTTGTGGTCCTGCCTCGTCACATGTCCAACAGCTGCATACAGTTGTTTCATACACTTGTTCAGTTTTAGAGTTGTTCATGGTGGGAGGGCTAGTCCGGCACCCGGTTCCTCCCGCTGGCCCCTCTGGATGTCGAGAGAAGAGCACTGGTGGCAGACACAGGGATTTTAAGTCTGTGCATCCCAGCTCTCTGTAGAGTGCGTGGGCTCCCGGTGGATGCCGTGTAGTTTGAATAATGGCCCCTCAAAGACGCCTGCATCCCAGTTCCCAGAACCTGTGGGTCTGTTACCTCCCATGGTAGAAGGGACTTTGCAGGTGTGATACATTAAAGCTCTTGAGATGGGGGAGATAATTCTGGACAATTTGGGTGGGCCCAATGACATTATAGGTCCTCAAAGGAGAGAGAGACAAGAGTGGCAGGGGCAGAATAAAGAGCTGCAATGTTGATGGGACCGGGTTTGGAGGGATGTGCTCTGAAGCCTCTTCCGGACCCTGGAAAAGACAAGGAACAGCTTCTTCTCTAAAGCCTGCAGGAGGTCTCAGCCCTGTCAACACCTTGATTTTAGACTTTTCACTTCCTGGGCTGTAAGCAAATACAGTTGTGTCGTTCAAGCCACTAAGTTTTGGCAATTTGTTACAGCAGCCACGGAAACGAACACAGTGCCTTATAAATATTTATTCGATGGACTAAGTGACCAAAATCTTGAGGAAATTGAGGTTGCTCGATATTAATGCCTTAGTTATGATTAACTAACAATTCTTTACAATACTTGGCTGGATATATATAGAATGAAATGAGAACCCTTTGAGCTAAAAAAATTTGATCTCACAGAAGTAAAAAGTAGGACAGAGGATACCAGAGGCTGGGAAGGGTAGGAGGAAGGGAGGATAGGGAGAGATTCGTTAAAAGATACAAAATTACATCTAGACAGGAAGAATAAGTCCTAGTGTTCTATACCTCTGCAGGATGACTACAGTTAACAATAACGTGGAGTTTCAAAGAGCTAAAAGGAGATCGAATGTTCCCAACACAGAGAAGTGATAAATGTTTGGGAGGACGAATATGCTAATTACCCTGATCTGAGCACTATACATTATATGCATTGAAACATCACCGTGTACCCCACAAATACAAACAATTCTTGTAATTCAAGAAATCAAATTTTAAAAATGTAGAAAAATCCATGAATCTCACAACAACAACAGACAAGGAGCTGAAACAGGGGGAGAAGGGGTCTGGAATGTGAACGCTAATTGGGAACAGGGTCTGGAAGGAGCTGCCTCGTTCTCTCGACACACGGTGACGGGGAGAAGAGGTTGAAGGGCTCGTCCCGTTGACGGGACAGTCGGGCCTTTCCTTGCGTCTGCTAAAATAATTCTTCTCCAACGACTGCTTTCCAAATCTTAGCTTAGGTCCTTGGAGTCGGAAGGTCAGAGACCTTTCATGCGAAAATTCTGGAGTAGTTAACTATATTATTAGTCATGGAAACTGTTATCAATATATATGTTTTATAGATAAATTTAAGTGACTTGAATAAGCTCACACTGAGGTTGGATTCAATCCCGGGCTTATCTGACCCCAGAGCTCCGGGCCCACCGTGCAGTTTTGCCTCCGTGGAGAGCCCCCCGCCGTGCCTGTCCTGCTGGCGTTGCTCCCGCACGGCCCAGCTCTGCCCACTTGCCCGACTGGCCACTGGATGAACAGAGCCTGGCAAACAACAGATGCTCAATATGTGTTGAATAAATGCATAAATGAATAAACTGGGGGCAAGTCCCTGCAACATTCCTTTTGAGGAATAAACGATTTACCTGTTTTACTTCCCGGTTTTCCGTCCTTGAAATACCCCTCAGCTCTGCTAACACGGGAGAACTACGGTATCCCTGTCACTGAGCCTCTGCCCCTGCAGGGTTTCCCGTTTGGCATCTGCTCTTTTGTAAGAAGCCAGAATACTCAACCCGGCAAGCGCAGAAGAGAAAAGGGGCTTCGGGCCCTTCCAGCCTCACCTCTCTGTGCCAAGGGTGGCTGGAGGTTGGCTGCTAAAAGCCACGCCCCGCACAATTCCCTGCAGAGGACTGTCCCTTCCTCCGAGGCCACCGCTCTCTAAGGTCACTCTTCGGTGGGTTGGTGGCTGGTGTGGACTGTTCTGTGTGTTGGCAGCTGCTCCTTCAGTTGCTTCCTCCCACTCTGGGTCCCTGGGCTGGAAATGCGTCTGCCTTTGTCCCCAGTTCCTGCGTTCCCCGGCCCCACTGTGACTATAAATAGCTCTATCTGTTCCAGGACAAGTAATTCAAGACTCACACTCAGGTTGCCATTTGATCGTAATTACATAATCACCTCTGTGGGCTCTGCACGAGTTTGAAGATGAAGAGACAGGTCAGCGCGCTGCCTCTCGGGGCTGGGACCTGGGCAAAGGCAGCGGTGCTCCTCGTCCTCGAGGACTTGGTACTGGACCAAATGTTCAGTGATTACAGAATATTCTATATGAGATTCAAACTGCCACTTGGAAAAAGTAGGGGAGACCTTCTGGCTTGCTGGAAGTTGATCTTTTCTGGTATAGCTGAAAATAGGAGAGAAAGAAGGAAGAGTGTGGGGTTTTTCTTGGTCAAGTCACACAGACGGAATTAGTGCGAGATGCTGCACTAGCTTTAGAAAACTCGTCACGTGCTCGGGTTGTGGATGGCAATTTTAGCACGCTTATGTGCTCAACTTTTAAATGTCTCTCTAGAGATTTTTATTAAGGGCATCGTATGGGGGCACGTATTAATTTAGGGCTTGCTCTTGCAAGCAGATGCTGGTCAGGCTCCGGGGCCTATTTCTGGCTAGAGTGAAAAGCAAACAGAGCTATTTCTAAGATAATCGTCTTTGCTTGATTTATGCTAATTTCTTATTAGCATTTACAACCGATTCCTTATTTTGATTTAGTATATATACTGGGTACCCTCCCCCATCCAAGGGGCAGAAAAACTCATGGGAAAGAGCTTATTTGAACACCTGCTGGGTCCCTGAATTTAGTGTAAAAACACGACTGGTAATCCACGTGCTCTGGAAAGACTTAGATTCTAAATTTGAACACAGCAAGAGACTTGCCTTAGACGGTGCCTGGATTGTGTTTTGCCTTTACTAGTTTCCTCCGCTCTGCTCTTGGAGGACGCCCCTCACCTCCCGGCCCTGACCCTCACCCTCCAGCCCATGACCTCCCAGGGAGACATTGTCCCCGGTGCATTCATTTATGCATTTATTCAACAAACTCTGAGCATCTGTTGTTTGCTGGGCTGTGTTCTAGACACTGAGCAAAACTCCCTGCCCTCATAGAGCTCACATTTTTGCAGTTCCGCTTTCGTGACTCTGTGCAGCCAGCGGAGTTGTCCCCAGGCAGGGTCGGCGGCTCTCATCAGGCCCAGAGTCCCTCCTGCCACGTCCGGTCTGGGTCCTGCTTCCCTGTCCTTCTGGTGCAGAGAACATCGTCATCGCCACCCTGAGCATTCGTCGTCCCCCCGACCCCGCACGCAGAGGGCTGCTCGGCCGCACTCATCACCGGGTGCGTCATGAGTGCGCACACGTGTTTGCAAGCCCCCATTCTTATTTCTGTTTGTTTATCCATTAACTGCCATTTCTTGTCGTCCTCATCCCCGGATCCCACGGTCCCCTTTTCTATAGGCAACCATGTTGATTGTTTAATGGGTAGCTTTTCATTTTAAGGTAATTTTTTAAAGAAGGCGTCTCTGGTTTTGTGTGCACATATTTAAATTTTACGTAAAGGATGAGGAATGTAGACTCTTGAATCAGCTGGCTTGGGTTCAAGTCCAAGGTCTGCCACAACCTGTGTGACCTTGACCTTGTGACGTTATCTCTCTTGTCTCTGTTTCATCATCTATAAAGTGGAGCTGATGCCAGTAATTCGCCCCACGGGATTGTGAGGATTAAATTAGTTACTACGTGTGAGGTGCTTAGAACAGGGTGTGCTAGGTGGTTATCCCCCACGAGGATGAGCCACTATTATTACTGCTCTGTCTTTAGACCCAGGTTGATCAACTCCATATTCTCCACCAAATTCTAGAGAAAGACGCTGATGAGTTCACCTGATTAACGTTTGTCCTGAGCACCAGTCCCTTCATGATCTCTCCCCAGCTGATGTGTGGCCACCCTGGGTCAGGTGCTCAGCCGTCCCCACCCAGCGACCTCGCTGGGCAGAGAGCCGCGTGAGGATGGTTTCCTGGGCGGGGCTTTCGGGTAGGGCCGTCGTGGTTAGAGTGCCCATGTTGCAGCCGTGAGCTCATAGAGGAGGCAGAAACCAAACTGAGGTTAAGCAGGGGAAGTTTGATATAAAGAATAACTGTAAGACATAAAGAAACTCTATCGGGTACCCTAGGGAGGTACCCAAGGAAGGACAGACTCAGAAAGGCTTCAGATCGTGTTGGAGTAGGCGTGGTCCAGCCAGGGCAGGGCAGGGCAGGGGGTGTGCTGGTCTGGGGGCACTGGGCCGGCCCGAGGACACCTTCGTGAGCGCAGGCTGAGTGGCGCGGGGGGCCTGGGGACCTACAGAGCATGTGAGCTGCATGGGCACTTTCTCTGTTTACAGGGCTGAGGAAAGGTTGTCACCAGGCTGAGGTTGCAAGATATCAGAGAGCCTGTGTTCTGGGCCACGCCTGAGCCAGCGACGGTCCTGAGTGTCCCCCCAGCGCCCTCTACTGAGAAAGCTTAGCATGGCACTCACTTTGAAGGAGAAATACTTAGAGCAATTCCGGTGTTGGCCACAGAGCATGTACGGAAGGGGGTGTTCGTTGCTGAGAGGCAGTAAATTGATACTGACACACAAGCCCACTGCAGGCTCTATCTCCTTACAGGAAGTGTCGCCAGGCTGAGTCACCGAGGACACCACCCTTTGGCATCCGACGCTCAGCCCTTCTGGAAAATTGCTGGACTGTCCAGTATTCACTGAGCACCTACTATGTGCCAGAAGCTGTTTTGGGTGCTGAAGGGATGCAGTGACAGTGATGGACACGGGGCCTGACCTCATGGGGCTTATATTCTAGAGGGGGAAATTAGATAAATAAACAGATCTGCAGGAAAATATCAGGGAACAATCACAACGCAGTGCTAAATAGAACAGGATGGGGGGATCGAGAGCCCGGGCTGGCCAGGGAGGTGCTTTGGGAGGGGAGACATCGAACCTGAGGCTGAACCCCGATACTCACTGGGGTGACCCCAAGGCTCTCTAGGGTAGCTCATCCTCAAAGGCATGAACATTACTGTTTCTTTCTTGGTGACTTTGGCCAGTGCTATTTTATATCCCGGTGTGGTCTGAGCATGGAGTCCATGCCCTGCTGGGGCGAGGCCGTGGCTGTGGACGTCCTCCCCGCTGAGTTTCGCAGAGCTGAGGAGCTAGACATGTGAATGGGAACACACCACAGGCAGGAGACAAAGGCCGCAGGATCCTTGCGCCTCTCTCGTGCTTTATCGCTGTTGAGGAACGCAGACCCCACCCCAAATAGCCCAGCACGCGTGGACGCTTCCTTCATCATTCGAGCACCCCAAGAACATTTTGCAAACATAGATGGCAGTTTCCCTCACTGAACGTGCCTCACCGCTCACACTTGGCTGAGCCCTGAGCTTACCGCAATACACCTCCCCGCAGAGGCCGCTGCTGGGCTCCTGCCATCTCCCAGAATGCAGATAAAGAGTGGCTATTCCCTATAATTGCTTCCCTCTCTGACACATGTAAAACACATATTTACCAATTAGCAAGCTGTAAATGGGTGGCCAAACCTCAAGTGTCTGATTGATTGGAGCCGTTTCAAAGATCAGCTTTCATTAGGCCATTGAGTATCTCCGTATCTGCTAGATCGATTATTTCGTATTCGTTCTATGCAGACATTTGTTTAGTCAGAAGTCTATGTGCTCTTAGAGGGCATAAAAATCACCAAGATTTGGAATTCTAGAACATCTGGAAAAAGGAACAGCCATATGTCAAAAATCTTTGATGTTGGCACAATGGTATAGGACCTGAAGAAGTCTGACAAAGGTAAAAAATGTTGAAAACTCTGGCAGCACATGAAAAATAACAGCTGCATACAACCTCAGGCGCAGTGTACACATGCTTTAGAAAACTGGGTGCTCAAATGGCGCATGTCACCTGCTGCGATTCACTCTAATTTGAGAGCATAGGCACTTGGAATGAGCAAGTGCAGCATAACAATTTGCCCACAGGGCACTGCACACATTCTTTCCACCTGCTTTTCTTTATTTTAATGGAAGTTATAAAATGAAACAACTCTCAAACCGTCTTTCTTTCTTCCAACACATTCCGGTCAGGCTGGGAGGCAGCCTTGGTTTTAGCATTTAGATTGTTGGGTCCACCCACTGCAGACATCGGACACTGGTGACTTAGGGATGCCAGCCCATATTGAGCCACCTGCTGGTGAGGGCGGCAGCACACAGCTCCAGATCCTGAGGCAGCGTTCAGAGGGTCCCCAAGGTGACAGGGCGAGCTGTGGCTGCGGCGGAGCAACCCCGTTTCCCCAGAGCAGTGCGCCATGTCATCTGGGATCTGATTTCTGGATGGGCGCCCTCCGAGACTGCTTCTCTAACCCGGCGGGAACAACCTAATATCCTCGCGCATTTATTCTCTACTTCAACTGGTCAGAGAGCCTCCTGCTATGTGCAACAGATCCCTGACTGATCCAATACTGTGTATGGACATGTATATACTTTAATTTTTATTCGTACAAATTTATCAAATTTTGGTACATGTATATAATGTGCAGTGATCAAGTCAGGGAAGGTAGGGTGTCCATTACCCAAGGACAACACATTTTTGTTAACTATAGCCACCCTGTTCTGCTACCAAACATTGAATTTGTTCCTTCTATCTTACTGTATGTTTGTGACCTTTGACCAACTTCTTTTCATCCCTCCCCCCACTCTTTCCAGTCTCTGTTCTCTATTTTCCATTCTCTACCTTCCTGTGATCAAATTTGTAGCTTTTACATATAAGTGAGAACATGCAATAGTTGTCTTTTTGTGCCTGGCTTATTTCACTTAAAATAATGACTTCCAGTTCCACCCATGTTGCTGCAGATGACACAATTTTGTTCTTTTTAATGGCTGAATAATATTCCATCGTGTATATGTATATGCATACACCACATTTTCTTTATCGATCCATTCACTGATGGAAGTTAGGTCGATTCCATGTCTTTACTACTGTGAATAGTGCTGCAATAAACATGTGAGTGCAGGTATCCCTTTGATACATTGCTTTGTTTTCCTTTGGGTAGATACCCAGTAGTAGGATTGCTGGATTGAATGGTAATTCTATTTTTAGTTTTTTGAGAAATCTCTATTCTGTTTTCCATAGTGGCTGTGTTAGTTTACATTCCCACCAACAGTGTGTAAGAATTCCCTTTCCTCCACATTCTTGCCGACATCCATTTTTTTTCTATCTTTTTAATAGCTGGGGTAAGATGATATCTCATTGTGGTTTTGATTTGCATTACTCTAACGATTAGTGATGTTAAGCATTTTTTCACATACCTGTTGGTAGACGAAAATTTGTGTGAATTCTTTGGAGAAACATCTACTCATGTCCTTCCCTCCCGAACTGGGAGAGAATACACTTCTGCTGGTTAAGCCGCCCAGTTTGGGGTGATTTGTTGCACCAGCCACAGGAAACTGCTATACTATAAGCAGGATGCAACATTCTCATGTGATTTTATGATACAACCTAAGTCTCCAGAGAAAATCTGTGCTTGTAGCACTTGCGTTGACGACAGGAAGAAATTGTTTTATTCTCTAGCTACAGAGATTTCTCCATGGAAGTGTGGAAATCCTTGTCTTTGACCCCACTGTGCCCCAGCAAAGGGGATTCAGAAGGCGCCTCTGGCCCATCACACTGGGCTTCCTTCCTGCCTCACAGCCCCCCGCCCCCCCAAGTCCACCAACCCCCCAGGAGCCTCAAACCAGCCCATGTCAGACTCTCCCCGCGAGCCTCGCCCCTGCCTGCAGCTGGCGCCTGCTTCCCGCAGCCTTCTCACGAGAGGCGCTTCGCTCTCCTGCACTCTTGGGCCACAGGGCACAAAAGTGGGGTCACATGGTGTCTGCTCCTGCCCAACACCCCATTCTCTCATGCCTGCACTCTCAGGAGGCGAGCGCCTGCTTTCTTGTCCCGTCGCCTCTCCTGGCCCTGCCGCTCACCATGGAAGACGCCGGCGTCGGGCATGCGGTTTCCCTCTGGGCTCCGCCGGCGTCCCGGGGCCCTCACTCAGGGCTCCGTGTCCTGCCTTCTCCTTTCCAAATGGTTTCCCTCTCACGCCACTGTAACTTCTCACTCTCAGAGCTTATCTCCCGGAACCATGCCCTGACTCTGTTCCCGCCCATGGCTTCACTTCCCTGCCACCCACTCCCCCGCTCTCTGTCACTGGGCTTCCCTTTGCCACACCATAAACGGCCGCTCAGTCCCATGCATCCTTGCTGGCCTTATTCACCTGCCTTCCCTGTAGCCTCTCTGCTGAGCACCGCACCCGCCCTCAGGCACGCTCGTGCCAGTCCTCGGTGCTCCTGCCCTCGCTCGCATCCCGGCTACATCCTGCTGCTCCTGCCCGTGAGTCGGTAGCTTCCCTCTCCTGCCCCTGGACACCATTGCTCTGTGGGTGCTGTCCAAGGACTTCTCTGCAATTTGTACAAACTCCCCAGCATAGCTTTCATTGCAATAGTGACCCATCCTGCTAACTCCCCCAACTGGGTTTATAGCCTGGACTAGACGTTAAATAAGCCACCCTTGCCTACAAGACAGCTCCGCTGGTTGTCCACAGGTCTCTCCAACTCAAACGTGCACAAAGTGGAAATAAGTTCCCTGCTCCCAAAACGTGTTTTAAGTCTTAGAATTTTATCTCAGGGAATAGGGTAACATCCACCAAGTTTCCTGAGCCAGAAACTTGGGCGTTTCTCTCTCTCTGTTACCATTTCCCACATCTAAACCTTCACCTCGCAGTGTTGTCTCTAGAATTTCTCTTGCATGCACCCGGTTCTGTCCATTCCCACGGCAACCACTCTCTTCTGCCAGGTTGGACCCAGATTCTGGCAACAGCTCCCAGCTGTGGCTCCAGACAGGAACTGTCCCGGTGCACTCTCTGCTCTGCAGCCAGAGCAGCCTGTCAAACGTGCACACGAGACCGTGTCTCTCCTAAAACCCTGCAAAGGCTTCCCACACCCTTGTCCAGTCTTCGTGGGGTGCCCTGAGGCCTTCCTCTCCAGCCCGGCTCTCCCTCCGCCCCAGTCTTTGTTGACCAAGCCAACTCTTTTTTTTTTTTTTTTTTCTTTTTGAAACCAAGTCTGACTCTGCTGCCCGGGCTAGAGTGCTGTGGTGTCAGCCTAGCTCACAGCAACCTCAGACTCCTGGGTTTAAGTGATCCCCCTGCCTCAGCCTCCTGAATAGCTGGGACTACAGGTATGCCCCACCATGCCTGGCTAATTTTTTTTATTTTTAGTAGAGGCGGGGTCTCACTCTTGCTCAGGCCGATCTCCAACTCCTGACCTCAAACGATCCTCCTGCCTTGGCCTCCCAGAGTGCTGGGATTATAGGCGTGAGCCACCGCACCCGGCCACACCAAACCAACTCTTACCTCCATCTGCCTGGACAGACTTCACCGTCTTAGGAAATGATCCCTAATCCCACACACAACGTGCTCCCTACTCACCTTCCTATAACGTTTCAATACTGCCCTCTAATCTGTCAGCCCCTGGAGGGCATAGCCCGTTTTGTTCACTGCTGTTTTGTTCCAGGTAATTAGAACATCACAGGTGTCGGTAAGTATGTGTTTAATGAGTGAATAAGTGAGGGTTTGTAAGAGTTAAATGAGATACTGCGTGCGGCTCATACCTGGCTTATTCGAAACTAGGCAGATAGGACTATTCCTGTCACCAGCGGTGCTGAGCGCGCTGCCTGAGGTCACTGCATGCACACTGTCCATCTGGGGTGTGCACAGAGGGCATTGGCAGGACGGTTCCAAAGCTCCTGCTCTAGAAAAAGATAGGACCATCAACAGTTCACTTGCCCTAAAGAAATGGTTCAAGTTGTAGCTGAATGAGGTTTCCTGTCCCTTGTGGGAAGTGTCACATTGCTTTTTATCAAACTGTGCACCAGCCTCTGCACAGGGAGACATGGGGTGCCTCACAGGCACGTGCGCCAGGAGGGGCCCCACTGCAGAGAAGACGCATCCTGGGCTGGGGAAGGGCCGACCTTTTCACCTTCAGATGACACTGTGGGCTGGGGGCGACACAGCTCGGGAGAAGGAGGCCGAAGGTTGAAATTCACTTGGAGGGAATTTAAAGACACATGTAAGCATGTTTTTCAGGACATAGTTTAAAGATGCCCCACGATTTTGTTGGCTCGAGTTGTAAACATAACTCTCTCTCTGGTCTTGGACAGATTTCTTACACCATCCTCATTTGTGCAGAGGGGGCAGTTGAAGCTCGTCTCAAAAGGCTGATCCAGAGGTCACGAGACGGCTCGGGTTGTTGCTTGACAGCCACTGTGCGTACCTAGGTTTTAGAGACAGCTCCCCCCACCACCCTCACCCCGTCTTCGCCATTCTAGGACCTTGCAGCTTCCCTTCGGAACCCAAAATTTTCTTTTTGCTTCTTCATTCCTTTACTCCAGTGTAACAAAAATTTTAAGTTATTTTGAAAATTAGATGCATACTTTAAAAATTAAATTAAGGTACATAATGAAATACATAATTGTTCTAACAAATTCGAGCAAATCCGTGCTGAAGTGTGATGTGAAAGTTCCCCCTCAGAATCTTAAACCACTTTTCCTCCGATCCCCAACTTCCCTGGGGGCCTTCGCTTCCCCACTGCCGTGGTCACTTCTGTCTGTCTGTCTCTCCCTTCGTCCCTGTATCTCCCTTCTCCTCCTACCCACCTACCCACCTACCTACCTGTTGTGACGAATCCTTTCGCTGATTTAGCTATGCTAAACGTCTTTCTGCATCATTTCATACACATCATTTCGAAATAACCTCAGTTTGGTTCCCGGCATGAAGGCGGGTCATTTCCATCGCTACCGTTGTCGCCAGCTGTTGCAAATGAAGCAGGGACCAGCCTCACACGTCCCGCCTCCGCGCACTTGCGCTGCTATTTCCGGGATGGATGTGTCGTTGCTCTGACGGCGTGTGCACACTCGAGGCTGCGCAACTGACCGACTTTGCCCCCCTCGAGTGCTGGCGTCCATCTACACTTCCACCAAGAGGATTCGAAAAAGAAAAACCAATGCAAATGTTCTCAATCTTTAAACTCTATGCCACTCTTGTAAGCGAAAATACCATCTCTGTCACTGTTTTACTCATGTATGCCTTTGCTTTCTGAGTAAAGATGGGCAAATACTTGCCTCCAGCCTGCCCTGCGTCAGCTTGGGCGAGCCAGGACTCTGCTTTCCAAAATCTGTCTTTGTGTGACACAGTTAGAATGAGCCGAAGAGGACTTGGCCTGGGATTTGGGAGGAGACGGGCGTCAGTCACTGCTCTCCCTGAAGCCGTTTCTCCTGGACGTCAGGGCAGACGGAGGCGCAGTGCGGCAGGCTCCACGCGCCCCTCACTGTCCGCGATCCCCCGACCTGGCGTGGGGACACGCCCTGCTGCGAGCCATCCCTTGGCAGCCCGATGGGGTCCTGGAGGTGTGTGGCCACTCAGACCACCTGGTGGGGGCTGCTCAGACCCCCCACCTCCCTCCTGTCCCCAGCGTCTCCCCGGCTGTGAAGAGTTAAATCCTATGGCACACGGTCCTGCTCCCGCAGCACACGCAAGGGGCTCCGCGGCCCTGTGGACCCGTCTTTCAATTTGGGGCACGTGCTCTTTGCCAGTGATGTTGCATTTTTAAATTCTCAGTTTTTTCCCTTTCCTTTATGACTTCTGGCGTGTGTCTTGCTTTAAAAGACCTCCTATACTCTAAGGCTGTTTGAAAAAGGTCCTTTCATATTTTTTTCTAGCACTTTCATTGTCGAACAGGTAGATAGATCTGTTGCCTGTTATCAGGAGCACAGGCATGAGCACTCTGCCTGCTGCATCTTGGTATCAGAGTCGCGGAGGAGAGCATGGCACTTCACTTACACAGAGAAGGGACGGAGCAAGGTCAGCTTCCTGCAGGGCCGGTGGGTCCTTCCTGGCAGGTGACACAGGACACTTGACCTGAATGCATCCTTCTGCACTGGGAGGACCCATCGCCCCCACCACACACACGTACACAGGGGACAGATAGAACAGGGGGCTGGCCAGGGGCCGTATGACACACGTGCTCAAGCAGAACAAAGGAGCACACACAGAGCCCGACACAGGGAAAGATGTTCCACCCTGGGCGGCTAGCCCGGCACAGGCTGCGAGACTCTCCATCTCTCGGCGGGAAGCGTCCAGGGTCCAGGCCGTTTCTGTGCTGCTGTGGGGCTGAAACGACTGCCTTTCCCAACATCCACAAATTAGGAAAATATGCAGATGTTTAGTCCAGGTCGAATATTGCCCACGATATGAGGTAGAGACCCTACAGGGCCAGCCAGGTACCCCAATACCACCCCAGGAAAAGCCCGTTTTTCACCGGCGATGTGAGTCGCAGCTTCCGTTCAGGCCCCAGCTCTGCCTCTGACGATGTGACCCTCAAGTCACCCAGCCACTGCCTGCCTTAGTGCTGTCATTCGTGGGCTGAGGACTGTTCTCAGACCTGACTCACGGAACAGTGGGAGCTAAATGGGCTGATGCACAGAGAGCTCCAACTACACGCCAAGCACCAGCAAAGGGTACTTCTTATTACTGCGGCTGTTAACTGTCCCCAGGGAGGAACGTGCTTCTCACCGGTTCTTCAGAACTGCCTTCGTGTCTGGCCGTTTCCTTCATACGGCTTGCATTTCATTGCTCAGCTTATTCTTTAGGTATTTTACACTTTTGGTTGCTGTTGGTATGTCTTCTTCATTTAATCACATTTTGCAATCAGTAATTCCTTGGATATGTACCTTTGGTTTTCATATCTATTTTGTATCATGCTTCCTTCAAGAACTCTGATATTGGCTTCTCTTAGTTATTGAGGCGGTTGACTTGGATTTTCTAGGTAGCTATTACATCAAAACAACAATACACTTTTATTTCTTTTGTTTCAATATTTACGCCTTTTCCACCCCTCTGCCTTATGGCATTGATTAAGATCTCTAGAACAGCGCTGTCCAATAAACACATCTGCCCTTATGGAATGTTCTGTACCTGCACTGTCCAGTGCGAGAGACACTGGGCACATGTGGCTTCCGAGCACCTGAAGTGTGGCCGGTGCCACTGAGGAATTGGATTTTAAATTTGATTTAATTCTAATTAAAGTTAAAATTTACATAGCTGACTGTCCCTCTCAGTGTCTTACTATTTTTTCTACATGATTTTTTGCCACGAAGATGGCATAAATTTGGATCCCACAGCCACATGAAACACGTGCGTGAGTTTTTACTTCTCTGAGGACCACCCAGAGCATTGGCTCAAAGTCACTTCCTTGCTGCTCCCCAGGTTCCAACCCTGGGCTGGTACCTTTGCCCAGTGCTCCCGTTGGCTGCCGCAGGATCGGCTCACGCTTAGCACTGTGGCTTAGCCGTCTCTCTTCATTTCTGGCGCCTGGTGATTTCTCCTTTGTTTCGAGGTTGCTGTGTACTTAAAACAAAAAAATACTTTTCTGTTACATTTTATCCAGAATTTCTCTGTGTTTTTGTACAGCATGTGGGGGAACTATACCACAATCCTCCACACTGCCAGAATGAGTCCCTCTTTATCATTGTTAACACTGTGCACATATTTAGGTCATACTTGCCAGACATTTATCTATTTTATTGGTGTTTGTAGAGAATTAACTCTTGATTTTATTTATCAACCTGCTAACTTTTGGGGAGCTTCTATTTATTTTTTCAACTATCTTCATTAATTCTTTCCTTCAACCTTCTTTAGGTTGCTTTATACTTCTGCAGTTGAATGCTTAGTTTATTTGTTTTCAATCTCTAGTTTTCCAATAAAGCCATAATAGGTCCTTGAATTACTAATTTGCCATATCTCAGAAGTATTGATATGTAGTGTTTACATGACAATTTCCTCCATAACACAAGAGCTATTCAGCACATTGTTTTTAAGATTTCCAATTGACTATACTCTTTAGAGGTCTTAACTTAGACTATTTTGGCATCATGATCAGAAACCATACTCCTGTTTGGAAAATATGGAGCTTTTCTTTGTAGACAGCTTTTCTTTTTGACAGGAAGGGAGAAAGGATGGAGAAAGAAATAGAAAGTAGGCTCAGAAAGGGACCACAGTATGAAGGAAGGGTGGAAGCCTGGGGGAGACAAGTGCATCTGAATCTGGCCTCACAGTGGGCTTTGGCAGACACAGAGACAGTGAACACTGATAAGCAAATGGCACCAGAGCCATTGTGGGAAGTAAGGGAAAACCGGGGACTCACTTTTCACTCTCACTCACTTCATTCCGAGCTACATGTTCTCAGCTCAGCGCAGTCTTTCTCGGTGCTGGACACTGCTGAAGGGAACAGACTGCCACCATGGGAGGGCTGGCACCTGCTTTTCCCAGGCACATGTCAGGGGGAAAGGGCAGCGAATCCCACTGCGTTCCCTGCCCTGTCATGGCAGAAGGCTAAAGAGGAGGGAACTGAGCATTTGTTCAGCGCGAACCCGTGTTCCAGGCATTGTGTGTGCTCCACTAGGAGTCCCCATGAACTGCTGTGATGGAAGCCACACCTGTAACGCAGTGATAATGAAGACCTTACTTAGGGCTCCCAGGCTCTGCAGCATTATGGAAGAAACCGAGCATACATAAGACCTGAAACTGTAAAACTCCTACAAGAAAACACAGGGGGAAGCTTCATGACATTGTTCTTCATGATAATTTCATGGATATGACACCAAAAACACAGGAAACCAAATCAAACATAGATAAGTGGACCTGCATCAAACTAAAAAGCTGCACAGCAAAGGAGGCAATAGATAGAGTGGAAGGCAAGCTGTGGGATGGGGGAAAATATTTGCAAACATACATCTGATAAGTTAATTTCCAAAATAGGTAAGGAACTCCTAGAACTCAATGGCAAAGAACTAATAACCCAATTTTAAAAATGGGCCAAGGACTTATAGAGACATTTCTCCAAAGAAGGACATACAAATGGCCAACGGATATAAGAAAAGACGTTCGACATCACTAATCACTGAGAAATGCAAATCAAAACCACAAGATACCACCTCATAGCTGTTGAGATGGCTATTATCAAAAAAACAAAAGAAAACAGTGCTGGGAGGATGTGGAGAAGTTGGAACCCTTGTGAAGTGTTGGTGGGAATTCACAATAGTGAAGCCGCTACGGAAAACGGTATGGAGGTTCTTAGAAAAATAAAAACCAGGACTACTATAGGATCCAGCCATCCCACTGCTGGGTATTTCTCCAAAGGAAATCACGGTCTTGAAGAGATGTCAGCACTCCCATGTTCACTGCAGCATATTCTCAGGAGCCATGATGCGGAAGCGACCTGAATGTCCACTGACAGAGGAATGGATAAGGAAAATGTGACGTGCACGCATGTGCACAAACACACACACACACACACACACACACACACACACACACTAAATATTATCCAGACTTATAAAAGGAGATCCTGTCATATGCAACAACATGGATGGACCTGAGCACTTCGTGCTAAGTGAAGTAAGCCAGGCACAGGACAAATACCGCATGATCTCACTAAGATGCATTATCCAAAATAGCCAAACTCACAGATGCGAAGAATGGTGGTTGCCAGGGCCCGGGGATAGGGGAAATGGGGAGTTGTGTTTAATGGGTATAAAGTTTCAGTTAAGCAGGACAAATAAGTTCTAGAGACCTACTGTGCGTTGTGCCTATTACAATCCTACACCGTACACTTAAAAATCTGCTAGGAGGGTAGATCTCACATTAAATGTCCTTACCACAATTAATGAAAAAAGAGAAGAAGAAGTGGAGCATAGACTTAGAGAAGAGCGTGGCATCCCAGGGATGTGGAGAGTCAGACCGGCCCGGGCCCACATACATGCGCACTGTGCACTGGCCGTGTGAGCTCCTGAGGGCCCAGAGCCTGCGTTTTCCCACCTGTATGGACCGGCAGTGCGGAGCGTGTGGGCGCGCTGAGCACCCTGCTTGGGACTGAGCTCGTAATTAGAGCTGATTTCTTTGTCGGGCACACAGTCAGCCTCCCCGCAGCACTGAGCACTCGTGGCCGTCTACCCTCTGGAAGCTGTCCTGCCGCGACGTCCAGGGCTCTGGCTTCCCTCCTGCTCCTGCCCCGCGGCCCCTTCTCCCGGGCCTTTCTCTGTCCCTCCCGCCCTCTACACGCAGGCGTTGTCACCGTCTGCCAGGTCCTCCTCCCTTCCCTCGGCCGCGCCCCCTTTCTGCTCTTCTCACGTCTAAGCCCTGTGGACTCCGGAATTGGCATCTGTAGTCCTGATCTTTTCCCAAGATCCAGCGCCTCACCCCATTTCCCCTGGGCACCTGCGTTCCTGCAGCCCGACGCCAGGCTTCCTCCTGCCCCGCCCGGCGGGAAGTCCTCGCGCCAGACACTCTTAACTTCTCCCTCCTGTCAGCTGCCACAGGCTGCCAGCCTCGTCCTCAGCCTCTCATGTCCTCTCTGCACTTGGCCTCTCTTTTCCCGTCCTGGCCTCACTCCTGTGACTCAGACCCTCATCAGCCCACACACGTGGGGACCCGGGCAGCCGCCTTCACATGGGTCCCGGCGCCCCAGCTTCTTCCCCTCCGGTGTCTGGAGCACTGCACTCAGCAAACGTCTAAGAGCAGCTCTGATTGGGGCAACGCCTTGCTCATGGGTTTTTCGTGGGTCCCCTTTGCCTACTAACCGTGGCCGCATGACAGCCCTCCACCCAGCATCCTCCAGATTGGAACCTGATCGATGAGTCCGGGCTGCCCCTCCGTTACTTCTTCCGCCATCTGTGTGCAGCTGAACGCCCTCCTCATTCTCCCGGACACGTCTCAGGCTCTCTCCAGCCGTGTGTTGCTCTCACTCTCCTGTTAGCCCAGCGCAAGCGTCCTTCCTCGACTCTCCGCCTACCCAGTTCTGTCTTTTCCTCCTGTGACTCTCTTCCCGGCTGTGCCATGCGGTGACATCTTGCCCCTGGGTCTTTTGAAGAACTTGCCTGTACTTAGAAGACAGCAAGGGAAGGGGAAGAGCGGGCACTTGGGAATGGGGCCTATTCAGGTCTGTAACCTGATTCGCCACCGTCTAGTTGTGACAACTCAGGAAGGTTACTTTCCCTCCTTGAACTATACATGCACATACAAAAGTGTTGTCATTGATATTTCACAGTGCTGTCGAAAGGCTTAAATGAGATAACATGCCAGGCACAGGCCACCCCGTGTGTGTTTCCATCCCTCAGAAAACCTCTTATTTCTCAGCTGATCTTACCATTTAGAGACCCGTCTGATCTCCCCTAACTGGAGGTGGGCATGCAGATCACTTGGCCCAAGCCTCACATGCTCGACAAACGCTAGCTGTTTCGTTGTGGGTATTGTTATCTCTAGAGCATGGGCTCCCTGGATGTGAAGGCTGTGCTTTATTTTCTGTGGTTAAGTAAGAGAAAAATCAGACCTTATTTGAAAACTATAAAAGTTAAGCAACAGTTATGACCCCATAAATGTTTTCAAAATTTGATTATTTACATTTAAATTTCTAACTTTAACTCTGCCCAAATCGCTTGAACTTTATTTTCCTTTACAGTTCACAGGGCTGAGCCCAAGCTCACCGCAGAAGCACTGCGGCGGGGTGCAGACTGGGTCACCATCAAAGAACGAGTACGTGGATGGCTATGGTTACGTAAGCACACCATTCGGACAGAAATATCCGTGTGTGGGCTCAGAGACACTCCCCAGTACGCCACTGTTCTCCTTCTTCTGAACCCCGATTCCCAAGGGCCAGGGGAGGGAATTCTAAGTAAGTCGCTGTTCACTGTAAACACATACTATCTAAATTTCATTTTAGGACACCGAGAACTTGAGGCGATTATAGGTTTTTGCTTTGGATGTGATCTCCTGGAATCCAGGGCAGCGGCCTCAAACTCACCTTTGAGGTGAGGTGGATGGAATAATGGCTCCAAAAACATCCGTATCCTAATCCCCGGAGGTCACAAACATGTTACCTCGCCTGGCAAAGGGAGATTCAGGCTGCAGATAGAATTAAGGTTGCTAGTGTTTAGAACAGGGAGAGTGTCCTGGATTCCTCGGTGGGCCCAGCGCAGTCACTAGAGTCCCTAGAAGTGGGAGAGAGAGTCGGGTCAGAGAGGGTGCGGTGTGGCTGAAAGGCCGGAGTAGGGTGGTCGCTGCCGTGAGGGTGGAGGGAGGTGCCACCTGCCAAGGGCTGCAGGCGCTTCTAGAAGCTCGAAAAGGCAGGAACACATTCTCCAGTAGAACCTCCAGAAGGAATTCAGCCCTCTGACACTTTGATTTTAGTTCAGGGACACTCACATCAAACCTTTTGTCTCTAAGAACTGTAAGATAATAAACTTGTGCTGTTCTAAGCCACAAAATTTGCAGTAATTTGTGACAGTAGGAATATAAAAAAAAACTAAGGCAGACGTTGATACCAGGAATGAGGTGTGGATGTGGAAAAAAATACAGTTTTTAAAACTGTAAATGGCTTTGGAATAGGGCAGTGGGCAGAGGCCGAAAGAACTTTGAGGAGCGTGAGCGACTGTTCATGTACTTATTTATTTATTTTTTTGAGACAGAGTCTCGCTCTGTTGCCCGGGCTAGAGTGCCGTGGTGTCAGCCTAGCTCACAGCAACCTCAAACTCCTGGGCTTAATTGATCCTCCTGCCTCAGCCTCCCAAGTAGCTGGGACTACAGGCACGCACCACCATGCCCGGCTAATTTTTTCTATATATATTTTTAGTTGTCCAGCTAATTTCTTTGTATTTTAAGTAGAGACGGGGTCTCGCTCTTGTTCAGGCTGGTCTCGAACTCCTGACCTTGAGCAATCCACCTGCCTCGGCCTCCCAGAGTGCTAGGATTACAGATGTGAGCCACCGCGCCCGGCCCATATAAACACGGATATTCAAGACTCTGCCGGCTCAGGAGAGAGCGAGGAACATGACAGAAAAAGGCAAACTGCCTTGGAGAATGCCGAAGTCGCCACGAGCAGACGGTTGGTAGAAATACGACGTCAAAGGTGCTGCTGATATGGGCTTAGAAAGAAACAGGAACATGCTATTGAAGCTGGGGGAAGGAGATGCTTGCTACATAGTGGCCCAAATGTTGGTGGACTTGTGTCCTGCAGCTGTGGAAACCAGACTTGGAAGGAGTGGATTTGAACATTTAACTGAGGGAATTTACAAGCGAAGTTTTGCAGGTGCAGCCCGGGTTCCTCTTGCTGCTCATAGTAAAATGCAAGAGGAATGAGATAGTTTGAGGAAATAAATGTTAAATAAAAGGAACCAGGACTTGATGATTTTGAAAATTCTCAACCTACCCAGATTGCAAAAATATGCTAAAATTAAGAGATTCACTGTTGGGAAAGCATGCCCTTGGGGGGAAAGAAAAGAAAAGCTAAGGGTGTGGCTATACAACCTTTGCCTTATATGGATGAAAAAATCAGAAGTTCAGAGTATTCAGTCACACAAGTCTCCTTGACGAGATTAAGGGTGCAGCTCACAGATCCCCTAGATCAAACCGGGGGAGTACCTACCTTCTTGTGGAATGGCCGGGCTTGCAAGGTGTGAGCTCAGGGACTGTGAGCAGCCCTGGATCCAGCCCTGGCAGAAGCAGGGGTTGGGTGGTAATAAAACAAGTCAGAACCAGCGCCGAGAGGAGGCAGAGGCCAGAGCGTCAAAGACATAGTCAGGCGTGGAGTCCCCAGCTCCCAGTCTCTCTGCGTGTTCTCGCTCCTTCTTCCTGTCTGAGCCGATACATTCCCTGCTTTCCTGCCACGGTCTAAGTGGTGCGTCTGTTGCAGGTACCCATTCCGATATCTCTTCCTCATTTCCAAGCACCCCTTCATCTCTGTTACCAGTGGAGAAAGTTCTGGCTCGTGAGCATGGCAGAGACCTCTGACCTCCCCTTGTTCTCTCATCCGTCCACATTATCTCCTGACGCTTTATCTTCCAGGAAGAAAAACAAGCATGTTGCGGTTCTCTGAACACGTGTCCTCTCCTATCTGAACGTCTGGAAATGCTTCCTGCCCTGCCGACGCGGCCTTCCTGCCCAGCACTCCCCACCACCTCCCTGGGGAGCTCTGGGTCCTGTCCTCTGGCAGAAAATAGTTTTTTCTTCAAATCCCAGCCCAATTATCTTCTTCAGGAAGCTTCCTTTCACAACCCCTCCCCCCAATCCCTCAGATAAAGTTCACGCTCTGTGCAATCTCTGTGCCAGGCATTTCCTGCGTTTGTGTGGTTCTTACGCTACAGGAACGTACAACACGTGTTCACTCAGCTGCCGGCTCCCTTATGAGAATGTGAACTCCTTGAAGTGGGGCCTGTGCCTGAGCACATTGGCACATAGTAGGTGCTCAACAAACATCTGCTAACTTGTGAATTTAACTGAAAAAGAAGGTACCAAGTGGCTTTGGCACAGTTCCTGTGAATGTGTGTTCCAGTGGTCACGACTTCTTTCCCTAAGTGCTCTCAAAGCCTGTGTGTAATGAGGCATCCCATGATTTCTCTGGGGGTTGGAGTCAGCCTCAGCTGTCTGCAGCTTCCAGAGTCTGTCCCTGTGAAAACCAGGACAGCTGCCAAGGTCAGTCTTCTGACATGTCCATTCACCGGGGCCACTTAGTAACCAAAGGCAGCTGTTATGGGCTCAGTTGTGTCTCCCCAAATTCATATGTTGAAGCCCAGATCCTCAGTACCTCAGAAAGGGACTGTATTTGGAGATAAGGTCATTGCAGAGCCAATTAAGTTAAATTAGGGTTGTTAGGGTGGGTGCGCACCCAATCTGACTGGTGTTTGATTAGAAGAGAATATGAGGACACAGACACACACTGAGGGACAACCAAGTAGGACACAGGGAGAAGACGCCATCTACAAGCCAAGCAGAGAGAAACCAACTCTTCAGACACTTGGACCTCAGACTTCCTGCCTCCAAACAAATGCCTGCTGTGTAAGCCTCCCGTGTAAGCCTCCCAGCCTCTAGGAAACGCACGCAGGGGCCTCGTGACGTCAGCCCCACGTTCAGGGTCCTGGGAAGAGGCTCGATCAGCCTGGAGATACTGACTAGTTTCAGAAGCCCAGGTTCTGGGCTTTTCTCTCAGTACACCTCCACCTACCCCGCCTTTCAGCCCCTCTCGGATGTGCTTTTCCCGCCATTTCCGCCATTTCTGCCAATTGCCATGGCTAACTTTGGGCACCTTTACTGTAGACACTGTGCTGAGCACATACAATTTTATCGCATAAAATCCTCACAGACACCATGACATAAACACTGGCCCCAGTGCAAAGATGAGGGAAATGAGATTCAGGTACAGTAAGCGGCTGTCTCAGGCTGTAGTAAACAGAGCTGAGACCCAACCAGAGGCGTCCATTTGTGACCTTATCGGATTGCAAATATGGAAACCCAGCCCAGAAGCAAAACTGGTGTTGATTAATTATACATTTATTAATATTTGTAATATATTAATTACACATTTTGCTTTTTCATCTCTTATCATCCATGTATTCTTCATTTATTTATTTGTTCCTCATACATGTATCAAGCACTCTGTATATGCCAGCACCAGCCTGGCTTGTCATTCCCGGATTTTCTTTTTGACTCACCATGTTGGTACCAAAAAAAAAAAAATATATATATATATATGTATATATTTATAGTATACATACACACACACACACTATAGTATATATATAGCAGCTATTCTCTGTTTTCCACAAGCCTTGGCTCCTTCTGCACTTCTGTCTTTTGGACATAACTTTGCAAGCATGTGCTACATTTTTGGAATCTTCCTGAAGCACTACTCTGGCTGTAGATGTTTCCTGCATCTTCCAGATGTGGCTCTTACACGTGTGTTTACCTGAGATCCTGCTGGGCAGCGGTCACGCTGGTCCACGCCTCTTCCCGCAAGTGGGGGATATTCTGTGTTTGCATCATCCCAACCTCTCAACAACAGGAAAACCAAACTCGGCAAAATATTCTAAAGAGGTTTATTCTGAGCCAATATGAGTGACTGAGGCCCGGGGATACACAAACCCAAAGAGCCTTGAATGTGTGGTCCCGAGGCAGCAGAATGTAACTTTGTTTTATACCTTTCAGGGAAGCAGAAGTTAAGGCCAAAGTCATAAATCAATACGTGGAGATTGTACATTGGTTTGGCACAAGAAGGAGGGCTAAGTTGAAGCAGGGACTTACAAATCATACGTGGATTTAGAGATTCTTTAATTTGTAATTTGTTAAAGAAACACAACTTTGTCTAAAAACTTGCAGTTAGGAGAAAGGAATGTTTAAGTTAAGGTAAGGAAGTCTGTTAGTCATCATGCGATGTTATCTTTTTTTTTTTTTTTTTTTGAGACAGAGTCTCACTCTCTTGCCTGGGGCGAGTGCCGTGGCGTCAGCCTAGCTCACAGCAACCTCAAACTCCTGGTCTCAAGCAATCCTACTGTCTCAGCCTCCCGAGTAGCTGGGACTACAGGCATGCGCCACCATGCCCGGCTAATTTTTTCTATATATTTTTAGTTGTCCAGATAATTTCTTTCTATTGTTTTTAGTAGAGACAGGGTCTCGCTCTTGCTCAGGCTGGTCTCGAACTCCTGAGCTCAGAATGATCCGCCTGCCTCGGCCTCCCAGAGTGCTAGGATTACAGGCGTGAGCCACCGCGCCCGGCCAATGCGATGTTACCTTACAACCCAGAGAGGCAGAGACCTGAGGTATGCTTCCCCAAGACAAGCAACGCCAAAGATCGCCAGCAAATCACCATGGCACCTTGGGCGTGGACTTCCAGCATCCAGAACTGTGAGACAACACATTTCTGTAGTTCGAAGCCACCCAGTTTGTAGTACTTTGTTACAGAAGCCCTGGGACGTTAATATGCCATTTATGTGTCCTTCTGTCTCACTGTCTTTCTGCTGCTTAATCACGACCTCAATTACAAAAATTTACTCAACATCTGTCTTTCTCGTTAGATTCTAAGGACCTTAACGGAAAGATGACGTCTGTGTGTGTCGCCGTAGTAGCTGTGAGACCCAGCACAAAGCATGGTGTCAGTTTAACGGTTGTTTATCAGTATGTGAAAGAAAGAAGAAAGAAAGACAAATAAGTGGGAGGAAAATCTTTCAAAATTATTTACTAGCTTTTTTGTTTCTTGGAATTGGGAGAAAGGCTATCATCTTTGAACTTAAAGGTTTCTATTCAGTCCCATTCAGAGACCCACACTGTTCTGTGGGAGCAAAGTTTGAGAACCACTGCTCCAAATAAAGAGCATCTTTTATTTCCTCCTCCCAGCCCTGTCAGCCCCGCAGCTTTATTCACACTGTTTATTCTGCCAAGGGTTTTCATGATGCCTGTTCCCCTGAATCCTACCCATTCTCCAGCACTCAGCCCAGATGCGCCCCCCTGCCCATGAAGTTCCCCTTGCTGTCCCATTTAGTGGTTCCCAGATATATTTCGTAGCACACCTGGGCTGGCACAGCTCCACCAGCAGAAGCTGGGAAGCATAGACTATCAAAGCATTTAGGAGGAAAGAGACAGAGTTTTGGTGAATATTTCAGCCAGTCTCTGCCACAGCTGCTTCCGGATGACTCTGGCATGCCAGCATGGTGCAGTTTCTCCCCACAGTTGAGAATTGCTGCCCCCAAATGGTCTTAATCTTTCCCTTCTTAAATTCCCAGATCAAGTTTTTTTAGACTTTGTCTCATAAGAATGATCAATTTTGACCTTTAGTTCTAGTTATTTATGTATATTACTTAATCTATTACTGAAAAACACAGCATGTAAAACAAAATGCTTTGCTTACAACAGGATGTTTTATTAATAATATAATAATCTTGTTTTCTACGGCCAAAGAAATGTATGGCCCCTCCTAGTGATCTGTTTCCTAACCATGTAATATCTCAGACATCTCTGCATGGTCCGCCCCAGCCACATATCAAGTCTTACCTTTCGTTAGGAAGCTGGGACTGAACGAAATGCAGGAGACCGATGGGTATGAAGATGAAGGGGACAAAGTGTCACATGCGAGGACCTGGGCCCCCGCAGGGCCATCAGTGTTGGCTGCTGTGGGAACGGGACGCGCTCCCAGGAAGGAGGTGGAGCCTTTGCTTTTTCGTCTGCTCCACGGACTTGACGTCCTCCTGTGCGACTGAGTTTGCTTCTTGCTAAGAATTTCTATGTGCAATAAAAATGTCCTTTCATCTTGTTTTATCGAGGTTACTCTCTGCCCGATTGCCATGTTTGTAATTACACGTGTGCACATGTGTGTATGCGGAGAGAGAAAATGTGGACACGTGAGGAAAGAGCACCTCCCCTGGTATTCTCAGCATCTCTGCTGGCCGAGCTGGGGGATGGGCTGCTTCCTTGTCAGTGAACCTTCCTTCCTGGATGTGTATTCTTGGAATCTGCTGGAATGAGTACGTGCGGAGGGTTTTAGTAACAGTATTTTCATTAGCCAAGAAGACTAAATTGATAGCCAACCAAAAAGCTATCTCAGTGCTTGTAGAAAAACATTTTACTTAAAAAATTTCCTTTCTTTGGGGGGATAAAAAGATATCCAATAATCTTATCTCCACTTATTTCCAAAAGCCATCATCTTTTATGTTGACGTCAGAATTACGAATTTGGCTGCGTGTTTTCCTGCTCTTATGAAATGCATGAATCTAGTAACGAGTGTGTTTCTTCTACACTTGCAGACCTTTCAGAAGCACTGGCACAGTTATGTTACGGTGCAGTCCAGGATGTTGGTAAGACTTGGTGGGTGGCATGTGACATTCGGTGCATGAATTACGTTATCCATTATTCACCGTAGCACCCAGATGCACAGAGCTGATGTGTTCCCGATGGTTTTAAACTTGCATTGAAAGGCCTTGCTGTAAAAACGGTGATTTTATACAAAGTAGTAAGTCCTAATCCTGCAAATGAAGGTGAGTTTATAGCCACTGTCTAGTGGCCATAATGAGTATTTAAAGCAACATTATTGTCAGGAGGCTACTGGCTGCGAGAAAACAATCTCTTCCCACCCTCGCAGGAGGCTGGTTTGACTCACGGTGCCAGCATCCTACTCTGGGTTTGGGGACATCGAGGAATCCAATGCCAGCGGTGCTCCGGTCCGGGGGCAGGAAGGCTTGCACCTGTGAGCCGCATTCCCTCCAGCTCTTCAAAGTGCTGCCTTGACAGGGTACCTGCCTTGTCCTTCCCCCTAGTGTGCCGGAAGCAACATGGCTTTCGGCAGAAAGACATGGAGCGATAGCATGGGCTTGCAACAGCCCCAGCGCGTTCCTGGGGAAGAAACAAAACCAAACGAGGCTGGATTCCAGGTCTTTGCTGGTTTGCAGCAGAAAAGACAGGCACATGGAAGGGGATTTTTGAGTCTTCCGTTCTCTGGCTTCGGGTAAGCCCATTTGTAAGTTGTCACCCATATGTTTACCTGGCTTATTTTCAGACAGTTGCAAGATTACATTTCTGATGGTTCCAGAGAGTTCATGCTAGACGTAGGTTACACATCCAAAGCAAAATTCTGGCTGGCTGATTGCACCTACCGGCTCTGGCTGGAAGGAACTTGGGCACCTCAATGAAATGAAGGGAATTCAGCTAGTTATCTAGTGGCAGGTCTAACAGATGACAAGTATATTGCTGTGTAAAAAGGCATACACTTGAGTTTTTTAAGAGCATTTTTTTTGTTGTCACGTAGAAGTTCTGGAAGTTACACATGAAAGCAAAACAATTGAACATCAGCAGAGAAGAAGACAGCAAGACACACAGCTGACATGCTCAGGCAACTTAAAGAGAAGTTCCAACACCTTCCCATGGCATGCTCACATTTTTCGGACGTGTAAGAGGTCATAAGTGCTGTCCACCAGTGCGCATAGAGCTACTCGTGGTCTGTTACCGTGGGGGCCGCTGAGGGGCCCAGATGCTACATGAGCACCGGCATTGCTTGCTGCAGGAGAGGCCAGAAGTACCTGCCGCCCTCCTGGAGGGCCCAGGCTGGGGGCGGAAAGCCGCAGTGGAGGTGATGACTGAGAGCTCTTGAGCAAAACCAGACTTCCTCTAGCTGAGCTGCTGCCCAGGGCTAACAACTCACGGAGGCCCTGGCTACGCCGCCTGTGGTTCATGAGCGACATGGCTGTGCCCTGCGCTCCAGCCTCCTGGTCTACCCGCCGCTCCTCAGACCCACTGTCCCCCTCCTTTCATCCCGCCTCCCACAGGTTGTCCTGCCTCTCTCCTAAGAACACCTTCCCCCCGTCAGGCACTCGGGCAGCTTCTGCTGTCCTAGCCCTCTGCTCACACAGACGTCCTGGGCCCCTGTGGCCCTTCCCCCAGTTCAGTGTGGGTTAGGAAGCTCATCCGTCTCCTGTACCTGGGCTGGCCCCTCTCACAGCTCCGCTCATGCCATCTGTTATGGACTTTGCCCCAGGACGGAGGTGTCTGTAGGCATTTCTACACTCTTAGCTTCCATCATGATGAGTCACACAGAGAAGGAGATTCATGTCTGTGTCGAGGATAGATGGATGAACGAGTTGCCCTGCCATCCCGACGAGGAGGGCGGATGCTACAGCAGAACTCCTGGACGGTGGGATGACAGCCCAAAGGCTATGTTCAGACACACATATAAATACATACACATGTATATAATAAGATAATATATTGAATGTTACAATGCATAGACTCTTTCCTTCAGGTGCTTGTTAAGGAGTGAGTGATACACATCAAATAGAAGTTTCCTTACCATTTGTTCTGACCCCTGAGTGTAGGTGTGGGCAAAGGACAGAGAGATGTTCGAAGAGCTCTCTGCTGTGCCCACAAGGAGAAGTTGTGCTCCAGGAACTCTGCGCTGAGGCTGTCAGAGCTGTGTGTGTGGAAAGATGGTGTGGGGCACACATCCACAACTACTGGTGACGAATCGTCTCCTAAAAACCACTCCCGCATGAAAGGAAAAGGGTCTCCCTATCCTAGGAGCAAAATGTGGGCCAAAAGCATCAAGGACCCTGTAGGTCAGAAACGGTGGCTCTTCTCTTTCCAGGAAGAAAACACTCAATCCTGGGTCTTGGATCCGAACTTTAATAAGTTTTGGATTTTTGAGTAACCCAAGGATCTGCCTCCACTCAGCTGGAGGCCCCAGGGTGGCAGCTTGAATTCTGTTAGTCTTAGCGGAATTTCATTCTCTGTCCTGGGGGCACTGGGGATCCACAGTGTATCTGATCGGGACCCTGGACTACCATTTCAAACAGAAGTTGGACACCCTACCTGCGGCGGCAGGAGGTGCAGAGCTGGGGCTGGCGGGGGCAGAAGTAGGGGTTCCACGGGAGGCTCAACCCTACCGTGTGCTATTTATGTCTGCCTGACGGCATTCCCACTGTTGGACACACACACTCCCTTATGTTGGTTGTTGGATTCTGGCATGGTGTACCCGGTGGGCTGTCAGTCACGGTGCGTTGTACCCTCTGGCCACGATGGGGCATGTTATCCAACTGAGTCAATCCCTCAATTGCCACCTCCCTGGATACAGTAATCCCTGCCAGGGGTGGGCTCTTTACTAAAGCCAAGACAGTTGGAATTCTTGCCTAGAATTTTCCAGACTAAAGGTAGAGTAAGGTTGAATATCTTTCTCTTCCTTTTGGTCTTTGAGCCAAAGCGTGTTGGTCTGGGATTGCAGCAGCAACTTCTTGCCATTTGGGAAAGTTCGATTGCAAACAGAGCCCAGTGGAGAGAAGCAGATCTGAAAACCTCCTAGAAGGAAGGAGTGTTCAGGCGGGACAGGGTAGACCCCAGTTCTATCTTCCAGATGCACAGACTCAGTCACAAGAGTGTCTCCTTCACTCTACCCTTCTCGAAGGTTCCACTGGTAAAGGTTTCTTGTAATTCTTTCCAGATATGCTGACATCCTTCTATGTAGCAGATATTCTATCTACACAGAAAGGGCTGTAATTCAGAGCCCTGTGTGCCCAGACTATCTTCATTTAATAAAGTAGCTTGGGCCGGGCGCGGTGGCTCACGCCTGTAATCCTAGCACTCTGGGAGGCCGAGGCGGGTGGATCATTCTGAGCTCAGGAGTTCGAGACCAGCCTGAGCAAGAGCGAGACCCCGTCTCTACCAAAAAATAGAAAGAAATTAATTGGACAGCTAAAAATATATATAGAAAAAATTAGCCGGGCATGGTGGCACATGCCTGTAGTCCCAGCTACTCGGGAGGCTGAGGCAGTAGGATTGCTTGAGCCCAGGAGTTTGAGGTTGCTGTGAGCTAGGCTGATGCCACGGCACTCGCCCCAGGCAAGAGAGTGAGACTCTGTCTCAA
>RJWJ010001762.1:0-118857 GCA_004363605.1 Indri indri
GGCAGAATCTTAACAAGACTTGAAATTCCATGATGGGTTAATTAAGAAAAAATATTCTGAGAGATACATTATCAAGCTTGATAAGATCACTCACCTAATTACAAAGGGCTCTCTTGGGGCGACATTGGTACTTTAATTACTTCAAGGAAAGACAATCCTCTGTTCTAGTCCTTACAGACCCATTAATGATATGCTACAACAGAACCAGGTGTCTATTAAGAGCCACAGTAGATAAAGAAGCGATTCCTTATAATTTTCAACAGTAAATCTGATGGCAAGCACTCTCTCTGCTGAAGATAATTTCCCACATAAAATTTCTACTAAACTTCAGTGCACCTAGAAAATGAAAGTTGGTCATTTTTGAAAAATTATGACCCCTGCCTCACTGACCTTATCCCAACACTGACTTTAAATATGATCACCTAAACTCTCAGAATGTGTTAAGTGTCGCAGGTCATCATAGTATGGGTGACTGATAGCACATTAGGGCTGCCATCATTCGGTCTCAGATTAAAGTTTCTTTAACCTCTCCTGTGAGTCAAGCATTTTTCAAACTGAGGATGACGTTTCCGCACGCTCCCACTCTCTTGCTCTGTGAGCATGCTTCCACATTTTCTCAGCAAACTTAACTTTTACTGGCATAAAAATTTTCTTAATAGGTTTTCATTTAATTAGTCATCGAATATTAGTTAAATAATCATATTTCTTGGGTGCCCAAATTTGTTTTAAGATATTTAAGAATATGAAAGGAAACAAAGTCAACTACTTGAGTAACTGACTTGCAATTTTATGAAACAAACTACAGTGCAAAGGTTCAATAGGAACCTAAGCCAAATATTTTCTCTCTTTCCATCTTGACATATTATTAATATCATCAATAGCAATAAGCCATTTTATTAAATTAAGAAACTGAGACTCAAAGCCCTTAATGAATTTTCTCTGGTTCTTTATTGTTTTAAAGTGGGAAAAGAATGGATCCAAAGGGGGAAAAAAAGGAGTCAGTTCAGGATTAATACAAAAGTGTTTCTAGGTTGTAATCAACCTCAGAATGTTTTCTTTTCCCACAGTGTCTCAAAAGTCAATGAAGCCTCTTTTAAGGTTTGGAATATATTAGTTATTGCTATTCTTGCTGTGGATACTAAGCATCTAGTCAGTAACCATTGCAAGTGTTCCAAGACATTGGAGTAGAAGAACAGCTTCTTATCTTTCATATTTCATGAGAGAGGCTGATAGCAAAAGAAATAGAAATTAGGAAAACATTAATAGCAAGCAAGGCAGAGAAGACTTAATTTGACTCCATAATTGATTAGAAAACTTCTCTACTTCAAGACCACCTATATAGACACACATCACCCATCTCCAATGTCTGTCACAAAGCAGGATATATATATATATATATACACACACACACATATTATATATATACACATGTATAATGTGTGTATGTGTGTGTGAAAGACACAATGCTTGTCCCAGCTGTTGAAGAGTGAAAAATGATGTACACCTTGTTTTCAAGGAGGTAAGAGTTTATTAAGGAGCATATACAAT
The DNA here is from genome assembly GCA_004363605.1 of Indri indri. Lineage (NCBI taxonomy): Eukaryota > Metazoa > Chordata > Mammalia > Primates > Indriidae > Indri > Indri indri. The sequence continues at coordinate 1,549 of RJWJ010001762.1, forward strand.
TAAACTTAAATTACAACAGAATACATACTAGAAGACCTCATAACTAGGTCCAAAAGTAGCATGATGTGATGAATTTGGCCCAGGGTCAAGGCATATACATTGGACTGAATATGAATTTAAGAGTTCCTAAATGGTGTATGGTACATAGTGGGAACAAGTGTGTTGTGGGAAGAGAGTTCTGTGAGTCCTTCTAGAGAATTATCAAACTTGAGGGAGGTCATGGAAACCCCAGCTTTACAGACAGTTGGTCAGAAATGTGGACAATGGAGATACAGTGGCTGGCACTTTAGTGGGAATAGTCTCGTTAAGGACCATTCTCTTAAACCTGTGGAATCTAATGCTACCTCTAGGTGGCTAATGTAAGATTTGATTTCTGTTGCAGTATCATAACTGGTTCCATGAACAAATTTCAAGGACCCTACATGTTTTTTATAACCCTGTTTATTAGCTAGGTACTTGACCTTTTGAGTTGTTTCCCAGAAATGGTGGATTTTCTGTAACACAAAGGAGTTGAGATTCTGAAGTCCCCTGGGCAGACTTCCTGATGCCAAGACTCACCATGCCTCACAACCTGCCCCCAAAGCACGCAGCCCCCTTGTTAGTTACTCTATGACCTACTCCAAGGCACAGGGTTCCTCCTCAAAAAGCCCATGATCTTGCTAACTGGGGAGATGGATTTGAGACAGCTTCTCACATTCTCCAAAGATGTCTTCAGTATTTTAAAAAATTCCTTTCTTCCTTGGCAATACTCATTGTCTCAATAATTGGATCTTTGCGCAGTGAGTAACCAGACCTAGGCTGAAACCACCTGGTGGCTTCAATAACACTGTGACAATTTGTGTACAAGGTAACAGGTTTCCAAGACAACAGGAATATTTGTAGCTTACACTTTGTGTTGAAATTTAATATTTTAATTTTCATTGAGCATTTATTGCCTTTATTTACATTTGAACCTCCTTTAAAAGGACAGAAATTACTAATTGATATGATCTTGATATTCAAGAAAAAGAAAAAACCCCGAGGCAAAAAAGCAAACACACAAACAAACAAAAAAAGCCTAGCTGAATCTAGATTGTGAAGATAAATTACAGGGAATTAAGAATGTTTGTCAGATGAAAATAATCATTAGAATTTCAGATTTAAATAAGAGTATAAACTGGCTGGAAGCCAAAATCCAATGCTATCTTTTTACTACATTTGGAAAAACTGTAACTTCCAGGCTTCTTTGGTTGGTAAAATATAACAATGAAAAATAAAATATAACAATGAAAACAAAATCAAAATCAATTTAGAAAGATCCATCAAACATTTAAGATTTTCCAGAGTCAAACTATCGCTGAAAAGTCCATGGCATTTGCTCAGAGACACATAACTATGGGTAAACAGAATGTCTCCTTGTAAAAGAACAATAAAGTCATTATATTTTTGAGAACTGGAAAAATGGAAGCTTTAAAAAGAACTACTTTAAAAAATTAGAAACTTATACAATAATTCTGTACAACATCAAAAATGAAAGAGCAATTTAAAAAGTTAGAAAATACTTTTTACCTTCTGGTGAAATCTCAGGTAACATTGGCTTATCAAAACAAACATTTGCTTTAACTTGCAACTATCCATTTGCATTCAATGACAATCTTTTCTCTACACTATTGTTTCATCAACTCAGTTTTTCTAATTTGACTAGCATTCAATTTGATCCTCTCTGTTTGTTTACCACTTACTTAAGGGTAAAATCCTAGCTTTGAATCTCTTCCTGGAACCTAAATCTCACAACATTCTGGCAAAACCCAAAGCCTCTAAGCCACTCACTCTTAACAGCCAAGGTTTTAGTCTCTTAATTCACTTGACTTCTCACCATTCCACAAACATGACAGACTCCTTCATTTCTCCACATTGGTCCAAGTTATTCTTTTTGAAAATAAAGATGTGTATTTTTCCTTTGTCTGATAATCTCTTATTTCATGTAAATTTCAATTTGTTTGCCACCTTTCCTAATATAAACACAATGAACCTATAGTCATGTATAGTAAAAATTGGCTTATTACAAAAAAAGGCAAATGATAATAAAAATATATATATCTAAATTAAATATTTAAAATTCTTTAAATTCTAGATTGCAAGTATAAGGATGTTTGTTGTGATAGTCTTTTTTTGACTTTTTTTAACTAAACTGAATTAATTATAACATTGTGGAGAGATTACAGAATATGTAGCTAATGTTTTCTTCTTAGAAATAGATGCAAGTATGTTAATTTAATGCCTTAAAATTAAGAACCAAAATTTTTCAGCATCCCAAAATTGTGATTTTCTTTAAATTTAAAGCAAAAATTATCAATAGTAAAAGCCCATAATAATACTTATACCACCCTAAATAGTCATTGGTAACAGGGCATTTTTTTTCCATTAAGTTTTTTTGAAGTATTTGTTTTTTCATAAAATTGATCCTGGTGGCTCTAATGTTTTTTCTAATACTGTCATTGGTCATAGACAAAGGATAATCTGTGTAGAAAACAAAGAAAACCTGTTTTTATATATTTTTGTCAAGAAAAACTACGGAAATTAAGAATTTTTAAGATAAGAAACAATTTAACTTTTAAAATGCATAAATATGCTCAACATGACCAATGCAGGTACTTAAATGTTTTTAAGATACATCTTTATAAGTCTTTGAAATTACATAGAATTTAATATGAAAATAAATGAAGATCAAAACATAACTATAAAAGTAGAAGATGATGCCTATATTTTCAAATTATTATCCTGCCTATTAACATGAAGAGTTCATATTTGCCACACAACCATAAATACTATGGAGAAGAATCATTAATATATCTGTACAGAGTACCTACATGGATTTTATTTTTCATTTTGCCATTGCATTGTGCTGTCAAATGTATATATGAAAATTCAAACACCCAGTTGGTTATTTAAAATCCCATAAACTCTGTTATCATGATGTCTTGTGTTTAGACAGCTCAATAGATTCTCCTTTCTGTGCAAGTGGTTTTGAAAATTATAATTATAAAAATATATCACCTACTATTTTCCTGATCAATTACAGTCTTTGATAAGACAATATAAATTATAAAACCGGTTATTAGTACAGATAAGTGTGTAATATCCTTCAAAAATTTATGTTAATTGAAAATACAATTAAAAAGCAATATGTACCAATGTTTGAGATCCACGTTCATATTGATTATTACAAATCTCTTCAATATTTCTTAGCCAATTTCAAAACTCAGCTCTCATATTTGGTTGGTGCTCTTCAGTTACTGAAAATTGTGAGTGGGAAATCATACACTCCAACCCATCATTCTAAATTAATTACTGTAAACCTCATATGGTCACTTAGCAGTAATCTGATATCCTGATAGGTTTTCCTAGCAAGTATGGTCCCCACTCTGGTAAGCCTCATCTTCCCACCCTCTGTCAAGACCAGGATCTTGTTCTCATCTCACAATTCAGTGAGAAAATGGGAGCAAACAGATAAAAAAATTCATCTTTTTAAAAAAAGTACATTCACCAACCTACCTCATTTCTAACCATGTTTTCTCAACTCTTTGGTATCAATAGAAGTATGTGAACCTGCCAAGGTTTTATCAGAGAAGCAGCACAAGTGCTAGTGTTAAAGGAGAAGGAGTTTATTACAGAGATTCGTGGAGCCATTTTCTAGTGTCTGGTGTGGAGCTTAAAGTCACAACAGGGAACAGAAGGAGAATATGGGCAAGAGCAAGGACAATTAGAATGCATGAGGCATACTGGGACCCATGAAGATGAATCCTAACTCTTGAATGACTCTCACCAACTCCAACCCCAGTGCTTCGTGAGACTTTCAGAAGAAGCTGATGTCCTTTGGAACCAGGCACCCAGGGTGCAGTGCAGCCGAAGGAGGATAACGAGTCAGAACCATCTCAATAAATGGTATAACCTTCTCCCTAATTGCTTAGGAAAAAGAAAAAGTGTCAGCCTTGATTCATGTCTTTTCTCTAGCTAAACATACCTAATTACTCATCAAGTCTTGTTATTACTACTCCTACATTAGAGTTTGAAGCTGCCTGTTTCTCTTCAGATATACAATATATGGTTTCCGCTTGTGATGATATTTCATCTATGAACATGTTTATAGCTGAAGTTTTCAGACATCCCATGTTAACAATAAGGGCTCTATGCAGCAGCCTTGCCCAAGTCCCAACACATTAAGGGTTTCCCTTGACACTTGGAATGAAATCCAAAGTCTTTTCCTGAGCCCTAAATCCCACCACTCCCTTAATCTAGAAATCTATCAATTCAACCCCACTTCCTTCCACATTTTTTTTCTCACTTTTACTTTACTTAGTTATTTCACCATAAGCCAGTATCATCCTTCTTCTAGCTCTTTATATGCATGGCTTTTATCTTTCAAGTTTCATTTCAAATATCTGCTTGGAAATGAACTTACTGATTACCACATATGTAGGAAACACTCCTCACCTCTCATCTTTCTACACACACACACACACACACACACACACAGAGAGAGAGTTGCTCTATTCTCTTCTCTTCTTCCTGGACCCTATAATAATGGAACTTATGTTTCCATAAACAAACTTGAAAACAGAACCTGGCAGAATACAGTTAGTAAATATATGCAGAAAGACAAAATTTTCATTTTCATTTGCATTCATTTTATTAGTTGTAATGCTGAAAATCTGTTGGTAAGTCCTCTTTATGTGAACTGCCAAATTATGCCATTTGTTTCTTTCTCTTGCTCTTTGTCTCTTTATAGTGTCTTATTTGTTTGTGAAAACTAAAAGGCCATATGTAAAAAATATTTATGTTTTGTCTCTCATATATGTAATGTTTTTCACTTCAATTTTTAAAAATTTAGTAGTTTTGTCATACAGATATTTTACAGGTTCTATATCAAATCTATTTGTTGTCTGTTTTGACTGTTCTGACATTATAACTGGCTTCCCACTGAACAAATTTTTAATGACCCCTGTATAATCCTCTCCCGTAATTAATGACCTGACCTTTCGACTTGTTTCCCAGAAATGGATGATTTTCTGCAAGACAAATGGCTGAGGTTCTGCAGGCCCCTGGGTGGACTTCCTAAGCCAAGATTCACAATCCCCCATAGCCTGCCCCTAATGCATATAGTCCCTTGTTAGTTACACCATGACCTGCCCCAAGGCACGTGCCACCTCCTTTAAAAGCCCATGATCTCTCTTAGTTGGAGAGATGGATTTGAGGTGGTTTCTCCCATTCTCCCAATATAACAGAGGTAAAGGTCAGAAAAAGGGCAATGAAATGTTTTATTTCTTGTCTCTCTAAAACCCCCACCCTTTTTGGGAATTAAAACCTGCATTCTTTCCCTGTTGCCAGTAATCAAAGGGGCAGAAAAATGTTCTTTGCTGATTTCTAGCATCTTAAACAGCAAGAGATGGCTCAACAGAATTGTACCATGGTCACAAGATTGTATTCACAGGAAATAAGGTCTACCAGAAACCACCAATTATAGTTAAACAACAATAACCCAAAGCCATGACATGTGACACCAGTCACATAGACCTGAGCCCAATTGCCAAAACACCCCCTTTTAGAAGCCCTGTTTTTCTGCTTAAAGGCAGAAAGGTTGTCTTTGTCACACTAATCTACTGCCCTTCTCATTTGCTGGCAAATTAATAAACTTCTCTTTTCTTTTCCTCAGTATACTTATCCTTAGTTTTTGTTCTCACTGATTTGGCCTTGGGGAAAAGTACTGAAGTTTTGGTAACACCACCAAGATGTATGTCATATTAAAAATTTCTTTCTTCTGTGGCAATTCTCATTATCTCAATAATTGGATTTTTGTGCCATGAGCAACTGGACCTAGACGGAAACCCCCTTGCAGTTTTAACAAGAACATAATCATGTCAATGAAGTTACTTTTCAACACAGTATTAAAAAAAACTTGACTACAATTTTTATCTAGCCATCATACAATTTTATAATTTAAATTCGCATCATTAACACACCTCAGATATATTTTACTATATGATGTAAGATGGGGTACTTCATTTTATTTGCTTATTTATATTTGTTGCAAGTGACTTCACTAATAAACTTCTTTCTGTTCTACTAATCTGTCTTATGTGAGAACCTTAAAATTTTAGTAAATATATCTTCAAAATCAATTCTCACATTACACTTTTTTCCAAAACTTCCCAGATTAGTGTCATATATATTCTTCCAGATGAAATTAAAATAATTTAAATTATTTCAGAAATGTATATTTATATTTTAAGCATTAGTGAATTACTCAGACACTTGTTTTTGTTTGTTTGTTGTTATTTTTGCTATGGCTTTGGGGGAAAAATTGTACTTTTGTTAGCTTGTGAAACATTTGAGTTTTATTATCACCCTTATAGAATTGTCTTTCTTAAATAAAATCTTTGCAAATAACTCTTTCTATATTTTCCTTAAAATGACAATATGGGAAAGATGTGTCACCCAAGCTATTTTTATACCTGTCTCAATTCAGACTCATATTTTCATTTGCTAAAGAAGATGTCCATCATAAACTCAGAGCAGGGTTGAAATAAATTTAAAATTAAAAAAAAACCTGCCTTTTGAATTTAGCATTAATATTTTTAAATGATTTCAAAATAGTGCAGTATACACACCATCTAGTTAAAATACCAGATATGGTTACCCCTTAGATTTTTATTATACCTGTTATCTCTTTTATAACTTTATGAAACATAAATAAAATAATTAATTTTACATTTAATATATGTAGTTTCCATTATATTAACCATTATCAGAGAGTAAGGACCTACTGGGGTTCCTGTGTCTCCTTTAATGCTACATCCAGGGTTCAGAGCATAGATCTTGGCACATAAGATTCTCAATAAACATCTGTTCAACATGTGAATAACCAAATGAATAAACCTATAAATTCATGCTTAGGTTGAAACAATTCTGAATGAAAATTAAGTACTCCAGAAACTTCTCGGAAGTGTGTCTTAATGTTTGCCAAAGGGATTTTTTTTTCTAGGAATCAAAGGTATCTTTAAATCCTCACCAAAAGAAATTTTCATAGAACAATCCAAAGATATTAAAACACATTTATAGATAATTCATGTTTATCTGAAACATGTTATAATTTCCTCCGTGTGAGTGTAAGATACACAGAATTATGAAATTCACTCTGTAATATACTCTTAAGTGAAAATTGATGGAAAGAAAAGCATCTTTACTACTTCATTTCTTAGTCATTGACTTTTTCATTTTGAAAGAAACTAGATATAAACCAATTTAGTAAATGTTTTTAATATCTTGACCTTATCAAAAGTAATCCCACAATTCTTGCAAGTTATGAAACTCTGTGGACATGGGTGTTTTGAAATGCATTAGGAAGGAATATATGCAAGCAATGAATCAATGGATTGATTTGATGATTATCCTGGAAACTTTTCAGGTATACGGTTGCAGAGCCATTATCCAAAATAGCCCTATTCCATTTCTAAGCTCCTCTTTCTCCCATGAAGACACAATTTATTTTGTGGATAATTTCTGTATTCAGTGATCAAACATCTTTGTCAATCACTTATCCATGATTTATCTAGAATATTTGGTTCAATTTGACATTATGATAGTTGCATTATAATAGGATGATATTGTAGCCTGTGTCAAATTAGCTCTTCAATGGTCAAATGAAACAAAATCAATAAATAAGGATTTTTGAGAGCCACCTTGTCTAGTCTTTTTTTTTTCAGTAACAGAATAAGCCATTATAATTTAATTTGGCATAATTATCCTCGATTTTCATTTCCTTTTTCATTTGATCAATATTCAACTGAATCACCCTGTGGCTCCTACTTTACCTTTTGGATGAGTTTATCAATAAAAGTTTAATAAAGGTTCAAAACTGTACAAAAGAAAGTCCTATTTTTAGGATTTTATTTTACACTTTAATTCCAAACTGTTTTTTATATTGGGGGTAGATATTTATGAGTTCATTGGAGGCTAGAGTAGAAGAATTTCTTCTAAACCTGTATTGCTAAAAATAGTATATATGAGGCTTAGAAAAAGTAATTCCGGTCCCACATTGAACTTGGGCTTTCCTCAATTCGTGATTTCAAAAGGCTTACCTTGCTTTTTGATTTCTTTCTTCCCTGAGCTAACTAATCAAATCTCTTCATCCTGGCCCTTAAGTCTTATGGCCGGTGTTCATCATGCCTCATTCTCTCTTGTTGCTGTGTCTCTGAAAGTCTTCTTGCTATTTCTTTCTTTACTTTCCAGTGCCACTTCAAAGTTTTGCCCCTTTTTTCCCTCTACAGTAAAACGTCATCTCCGTTTAATTATTTAGCAAAAAAAAAAAAAAAAAAAAATCACTAGCAGAAAAGGAGTTCAAATACTAGAGATCTAGGGCTGAATATGCCACTTAAACAACTCTGCTGCCTGTGTCTCTAATAGGAAATGTTCGTGCAGACTGTTTCCTTTCTAGCATAGTTTCCTTTCTATTCTTCTAGCTCCTCGGGGTTCTTGGGACAAAAGGCAGCATAGAGTATACACACACACAAACCCATAAACAGCAGACTTTGGAACCAGACAAAGCTATTTTCAAATCCCTGTTTTATAATTTATAATTTAGCTTTGTTAAAGGAAAAAAAAAAACACTTTTCTGAAAAGATAAAATAATGGTCATCGTGCAGATAAAAATGAATGTATTTTAAAGATCGTATTCTTCTCATTAATGAAGAGACCAGGAAGATATCATAATGAGTTTAAAAGAGAATGCAAGGACATATATATATAGATAGATAGGTAGAGAGAGAGAGAGAGAGAGAGAGAGAGAGATTATGTATATATGTGGCTTGTGTGTATACACGCTGTACCTATATATACCTACTATATACACACATACACATCAGGGGATAATAATATATATGTATGTATATATGCACACATATGCACACAGACATACTAGGAATATTAGAAGATGAGTTTCTGCATATCCAGTTGTGATTTGTCATTGTTCAAGTTAATTTTTTGGTATTTTTGAGAATACATTCAGACCCTAAGGTGAACGGATTTCATTTTTAATAACTGAATTTGAATATAGAAGGTAAACCTTGAAGTGGAATACTACTGAACATATTTCCAGTTTTCCTATACACTGTTTCATCAATATTATAATGTTGCTGTTGCTGTTTTTACAGCAACTTACCATTTCCTTTAGTCTATATTCTCAGCAGATTCTTTGAAAATTCCCAATTTCCCCTACCAATATTTGTCCTGTGAATAATGTGCCTGGTTGCAGATTTTTAGCAGGTACTTCACAATCTAGAAAACTATAGAGACGATCTTTAGCAGGTGAAATAGTTGCACTAATTTAGGTATTCTAGTTAATTAATACATCACTAGCAGTATTAAATACCATATGTACTTGTTATAAAATCACCATGGTCACCAAATTACATGTAGCCAACATTAACAACAAACGCTGGTCTTATTATTTACAATTTGATAACATTTTCCTGAAGACTACTTGTACTTGTTTGAAAAATGCTGTTCTCTGAGATGTAGTTGTAGAGGTAGGTGAATATAATGTATCGGACAGTGTTGAACTTTATAAGAGCTCTATGAGCCTAGAAAACAGTCCTTAAAAAAATGCCACACCCTATTGTGCTCTGGAAAGGGCTTAAAGTAAAGGAAGACCCCTCCCCATAGGACTGAGGTCAAAGTCATGGATGCTTTCCTTGTTTACCCATCACAAGGCCAGACATAGACCCTTCAAATTCCCATTCTCTGTTTCACAAATAATTAGTTGAAGGAACTACTTGTCCCCACTGGTCCGTAAATAGAAACAAATGCTTGCTAACCACACTAGGGTTAAGTCTCTCTCCTACTTCAGGGTCCCTGAACTTTGACCCACTCTCATCCTGAGCCATCAGACAGCCCCTCCTGAGAACAGGCTGGCCTCAGAATAAAACTTTCTTCAACCAACTGTTTGATCACATTACATTTCATCCCATTTCCACACACCTGGCTCTTTGTAGTGTTGTTTACACTTCCCTGTAAAAAAAATTGGCCCTTTCAGTCTAATGCTTGCATTGTGTGCTTATGATTAGAGCACTTTCCCTACTGCAAGGCATTTCAAACCCACTTGCAAAAAAGTCTTTTCAATAAAGTCTTTCCTTACTAAGCACAAATTTTATTTTATTTTATTTTTGTTTGACATCCCACAAATTGCATAGCTGGGGGAAAATTTTGAGTTGGTCTCTCACTACAATAGCCACTCTTATATTCTCCCCACTCCTGTAGTCTTCTGGTTTCTCATCTAAGGTGACATATGATTTCTGAATATTATTTAGTTCCTGAGATTTCTATGCCCTATTCTTTGCTTGCCTCTCTTTTAGCTTCTGGATTATAACTAAGAACCAAAGAACATACATTTCTAGAGCTTGATCTGTTTAGTTATTATTATGCTAGATCAGAGTAAGCTGCTGCCTTTTCTATGCAATTCAAGTGGTCAAGTAATGTAGTTCCTGATGAAAAACTTTCTCCTACTGCCCAATTCAGTATGACTAGTTGAAGTGAAATGAACAATGGAGTAGTGTCTGAAGGCCTGAGTTGAGTCTCAATTCTCTAACTGTAATTTGTGTTGCTTTGGGAAAATTCTGTTAATGTTTTTGATCCTTAATTATTGTATCTGTATATAATGATGCTAATGCATGTGCTATTTATCTGAGATGGTCTGACAAATACTTAATAAGGTTAGTACACAACAGTGTTTTATAATTAATAAATCACTATACAGATGTAATGAACTATTACCTTAACCTTAATCACCCTCATAAAGATTACTAATTGTATTTAGGGCATTTCTTATCAGTGGCTTCTATTATACGTGTATTAGAGTGTTTTCTTTATTTCTTATTTACATATTTCTACAGTTTTTTTTAGCCATCTAATAAATTATAGATTTATTTATGAAGGAGTCCAGTGAAAGTCATTTGGAGACAGCATTTCAAAGATTTCTCTGACAAGGGAAAATTCCCCTGGTCCATTGTAAAATAAATCTATTGTTCAAAGAAAACATAAGCACCAGGACAGTAAGCCTTGAGAGCGGATACGGATGAGGGAGCTAGGGAGTCTGTGATGAATAGATATTTCCTTATTGAAAAATGGGTATACCAACATTCAGAAGAACCGGGTGAGCAGAGTGAGAGTATGCCAGGGTCCACTAGCATTCTCCAAATATTCCATGTGTGGTGATGTTCGGGCCAATCTACTAATTTTGGCAAATGGATTTGTGCAAAAGTCATGTGTGAGTCCTTTTAAAGCCAAAGCATTTAGACTTGCTATCATTCCTCTATCCTAATCTTTCTCTTCTACAATGCCCTGGGAGCTGCATATGTCAGAAAGAAAACACCTCTGTAACTATTGATGTAAATATACTATGAGTGACATTGTTGTTAGATCATTGAGATCTGAGGGTGCACAGATGTCACAGCATAGCCTAGCTTGATTTATAAAAAAAGATGAGTTATTATTTGGGTATTATTTGGGTATTTTGAATTGAAATAATTTCTGATAATCATAATGGCTCTATTATTAGTAAAGCCTGGTATAAAATGGGCCTTCAAGAGCAGTTGAAATAAAGTAGACACCCACTAAATGGTACATATGATGATAAAGATGTTGGTGTTGATGCTGCTGCTGCTGATGATGATGATGAAAATGAGGGAGTATTCACTCAAATCTAAATTTTGGAGATCAAAAGTGAGGTCTGCATGTGATATTTGAAAGACTAATTGGAAAAATAGGAAAACTCAGCTGCCACCTGAGACTACTAGTGCACGAGTAAGAGAACAATGACTCACTGGTGCCAACTAATCCCCCCACCCTTATAACCTGGTAGTAACTAGTGTGCTCAGAGATGGCTCCCTGGAGGAAGCCCATGGTCCAATGTGTATGTTTGATTCTTTTTGAACATTTATACACCCACAGAGAGAGAGAGAGAGAGAGAGAAAGAAAGAGAGACTGGTGACCTAGAGTTGGTAGTGGCATTTAACTAGGCACATGACTGATACTGATTTAACTTTCAGAAACTCTGTTAACTAAAAAATTATAATAATCTTTTTCTTCCCAGATATATGACTCTTATTTTAACCCTTTTAGGAAATCCATAGGTTTATCACAAAACGTAATTTTATGAAAACTTGAGAAAAGTGGATCAGGTGGGAAGGGAGGTTCTCTACTAAAATAGGAAATTTAAGGTATCCCTGGAGAGCTGATAACTCTGCAACATCTGTGGTTTCACCTTACAAACTATAAAATCTGTAAATATTTGATTCTTGAGTATACTAACATAAAGATGCATCCATTCTATGTTCTATAAAAGTAAATGTCAAGTAACTGCCAAATCAAACAAAGCATTTTATATGTGTCTATATCAAAGTCAAAAGTGTGTCAATTATGCATAGTGCTTGACAGAAAAGACAAGGCTAACTCATGTCTGGAGTATAAAGAAGAATGTCCATAATCAATTTTTCCCCATAGACTACACTTGATAGCCTAATAGTATTACAAGGGCTGTCACATGATTCATTACACTTTAAGTCACATTCAGATCATCCTCAGAGAGAACCCACATTAGAAATGTGAGTACAGGACTAACCCCTAAATGCAAGAAGAGATTATTATTTTTCATTTTACTATGTAGTTTTGAGTTGTATCATAATAAATGGGGACTAATAATCATAATGAAAGGATATATTAATAATGTTATATTGTGTTAATTAGTCTATTAGTCCAGGTTCTCCAGAGAAACAGAACCAATAGGAGACTGGGTCATATAGATATAGCTATAGAGAAAGAGAAAGAGACAGACAGATAGAGACAGATTTATTATAAAGAACGAGTTCACACAATTATGGAGGTTAAAATGTCCCACAATCTGCCATTTACAAACTGAAGACACAGAAAAGCCAGTGGTCTAATTCCAGTCCAAGGGCACTAGAAGACTGATGCCCCAGCTCAATGGGAAGGCAGGAAGGAAAAGGGATGAGTTCCTCTTTCCTAAGCCTTGTGGTTCCATTCAGGTCCTCAAAAGATTGAATAATGTCTACCCACATTGGGGACGAAAATCCACATTACTAAGTCTACCAGTTCTAATGCTAATCTCATCCAAAAAGACCCTCACAGACACAACCAGAAATAAGGTTAGATCTGGGCACCCTGTGGTACAGTCAAATTAACATACAAAATTAACTATCACAATTAGCTGTAAGAATCACATTACAACCACTTTATGCTTCATATATGTGCACTATACACACACACACACACACACACATATGTATAATTTTGTTTTGCTTTAACTACTATGAGCCGTTGTAGGGGTGACAGCAGGTTTTGCTCATCTCCTTCCCTTCTTCTTTTCTTCCTTCTGTAGGGTCAGCAGTCTGAAATGTCAGTTCTTGGTGTGCTCTTGGCTAAAGAATGACCAGATGCACCAAAAGCAATGCAAGCATGAAAAGAGGTTTATTGAGGAAGGGCAAGATAGGTTTACAGAGCAAGAGCAAGATATAGATTCACAGAGGAAGAGCAAGATATGCTTGCCACATACGACAAATGGACACCCTGTAGTAACAAGAGGGTTTGGCTATGGTCACCATTGAACCACTTTGATGGACAGTTGGAAGTTACATGACCTGAGCCTACTGTGCATACAGATCTCTCATGAGCCTCTCTGAAAGCCCATTTGGGGGGTGAACCACAATGTAGATTTAAGCTAATGACATGATAATTTGCGTTAGGTTGTTCTAAGTCTCCTTCCAGACCCATTGTATGTCTGTATTCTTTTGCAGTTGTGGAGCTAAGTTCTGACTGGCAGATTGGTAGGGCATTCCCTCCTTCCCCAGGTGTGGCAGTTGTTCAGCCTTTGTCCCCAGGAGGGGCTGGAGGTCCCTTTCAATCTTCGTTTCCTTCCCTTTCTTCTTCCATATCCTTCTTTTCTTTCCTTCTTTCACTTTGTTTCCATTTCTTCTCTCCTTTTCTTCCTTCCCTTCTTCTTTTCCTTCCTTGTTTTTCTGTATTTTTCCCCTTCTTTCTTTCTTGCTTAATGGATATTTATCCAAAGGAGTTGAAAACATATCGATACAAAAACCTGTGCAGAGATATTTATACCAGCTTTGTTTGTAATTGCCAAAACCTGGAAGCAGCCAAGATGCTCTTTAGTAGTTGAATAGGTAAATAAACTATGGTGCAACCAGACAATGAAATATTATTCAATGCTAAAAAGAAATGAGCTATATCAAGTCATAAAAAGACATGGAAGAAACATAAATGCATGTCACCAAGTGAAAGAAGTCAATCTGAAAACTCTACATACTATGATTCCAACTACATGGCAATCAGGAAAAGGCAAAATTATGGAGACAATAAAAATGTCAGTTGTTGCCAGGGGTTGAGGGTAGAGAGGGATAAATAGGCAGAGCACAGAGGATTTTTATGGCAGTGAAATTATTCTGATACTACAATGGTGGATACATGTCGTTAAACATTTACCCAAACCCATGGCATGTACAATACCAAGAGTGAACCCTAATGTAAACAATGTACTTTGGGCCATTATGATATGTTAATGTAGGTTCATCAATTTTAAACAAATTTACCACTGTAGTGTGTGGGATGTTGATAATGGAGAAGGCTATGCATATGTGGGGGCAGGGGAGATATAACTATGTTTGTACCTTCCTCTCAATGTTGCTGTGAACCTAAAACTGCTGTAAAAAATATAGTCACTAAAAAAAAAGAACTCAGATGCAAAAGGATGAATATTATATGGTTCCACTTACACGGAATGTCTCAAATAGACAGAATTATAAAGACAAAAAAAGATTAGAAGTTACCAGGGTCCAAGGGGAAAGGGAAAGCAGAGGAACTTTGTTTAATGGTTAAAGAGTTGCCATTTGGGGTGATGAAAAAATTTTAGAAATATGTAGTGGTAAAGCTTGCACAACATTGTGAACATAATTAATGCCACTGTATACACAACATTGTGAATATAATTAATGCCACTGTATGATACACTTATTAATGGTTAAAATGGCAAAATTTTATGACATTGTATGTGTGTGTGTATGTGTGTGTGTATATATATAATACAATAAATGAAAAAAATTCAAAAATTAAGAAAAAATAATTTTAAAAGTACCCAAGGATATTTTACTGAAAATTTTTCTGTAACAGTTAAGAAGGATGAGAACTATAATCAATTCCTAAGGAAGCTTATTGACTTGGAGTCACAACTCCCCACCTGCTTTACTATGCCTTTTGAAAATCTTTGCACTGTAGTCCTTTGGCCATGTTTTGAGTGACATTATATGCCTCATACTCTTGAAGTAGATATTAATAAAACATTTCATGTGCTCATCCTCTACATTGATCATTGATGCTGCTCTAATTTTCTGTGACAAAAATGCTGAATTGATTGCAGTTGTAAATCCAAGGGCAGATTTGGAATTCTTCCTTGGTAAGGAAACATCTATGTGCAGATCTGCGCCTGGGTTAGATGGGAACTTCTGTGAGATTTAACAAGTGAAACTCTTCACTGGAAAGTTCTTTACATCCTCCCACAAACAAATACCTTTGATCCATTCTTTGTTTCAACACACATTTGGACAGTGTGAGAATGTTTTTTGAATAGGATTTTTACTTGGAAATTGAGAGAAGTCTACTACTGGCTTTGGTAAAATGTAAGTGACCTTGGAAAAAAAACATTTTTTTTTTTACCTTAATGGTCTTTTTGCTAAATAAGGGTTTGATTTAGTGATTCACAAAATCCGTTAGCAGCAGAAATCCTTATCTACATAAATAATGATGATAAATAGTGACTCTGATGTGTTTGACATTTCCTGATTCCCTTTGCTTCACTTATGAAGCACCTGTGGAAGAACATCGGATTCAGTATTTACTGCCATATACTTTTATGTAGCAGCTGTCTTGAGAACTGATATGTGATTGTCTTTATTATATATTAAAAACACACACATATACACATATACTCTTTAGAGATATTAAGAATATATTCAACATAGTACTTATTATTATATTTTTTATTAAGCTGAAATTCACATAAAATATAATCAACTATTGCAAAGTGAACAATTTAGTGGCATTTGGTTCAGTCATGATGTTGTGCAACCACCAATTCTATTTAGTTCCAAAACTTTTAAAATTATATTTATTGTTTTTAAATAACTATTTTCCTGTTCATTAAATAATACACTTTTTAAGTAATGTGAAAAGATGGGTTGTGATGAAAATCAAAATTAAATCAACTTGAATGCTATGCAGAAAGCTAGAATTAAAAGTCTGGAACAAACATGTATGCATATACCACACACACATGTTCATTTAATATCACAGACCACCCATTATTGGAATGAAAATAACAAGAAGCAAAAGTGACAGCCCATTTTGGTGTTCAAGTTTAAATAGTACTTCAGAGATAGAAATACAAGAGTATTTACAATCTACAGAAATATATATTCTTGCCAAGAAGCAAGGACAAAAGCAGAGGAAGACCCCAGGTTCCCTTAACAACCATTGGTGCAAATAAAATACAGCACAACTAAAACATAGCTGTATTTGGAAGCCCAACATGAACTCCCAAACTTTTCACAAATGAAATAGTATTAATGTATTATCTCCAAGAACACTTGTGTGGACATTTCCCTAGGACACTGTGACCCCTTCCATGTTTAGTCAACTGATGGCATAAGCAGGAACATGCACAGTAGTAATTTTCATGCAAAATTACACAGAACTTTGAAGATGGTACTGGGAATCAACCAATACTACTACCAATATGTAGTCAAAGAAATAATAAAAGATGAAAAGGTGCTTTTTATTATATAAATAAGAATATTCAAGCCCTCATGCTTAAGGATATCTTGTGCACTCCAAACTTTTGTTCCTTTTACTGTCCAAGAGGTGTATATCCACACTGGCTCTCTTATTCCACTTATTAGCATAGCTCCAAAGAAGAAACCAGGGATTAAAAAACAGGTCCTCCTAGTAATATGTCTGGGTGAAAAGAAATCAGCCAATCTACTGACAAAGTGTTTCTCTTTCTGAACATGGATAGTAGACACTCTTCCTCTCCATGGTGGGAGTGTCAGAACAGGCTATCAATCCTATTGTGCATCATAAATTTTCCCCACTTGTTGGTATCCTGTAAATATTTCCTCATGACATCAAATATTCTCCTATGAAATCATTTTAATGACTGAAAACTTTCTATCATATTGTTACTATGCATTATTCAATGATATTGGGGACTCTGAACTGGCATTTCATTGAAAAAGAAAAATACCACCTTCATACACAGTACATGATGACAGAAAAAAAAGTCTTTGAATTGACTGAAATTTAGGACATGGTATATTTCCTTAGCTTTCTGGCCAAATCCTGGATTTTCTTTAACATTATGTTCTTCATCAGTGGTTTTCAACTGGAGGTAATTTTCCCCCAAAGGACATTTGGTAATGTCTGGCTGGAGACTATTTTAATCACCACAACCAGGGCGGGTGGTGGTGGGTAGAGAGGGGATGCTGCTAGAATCAAGTGAACAGAGGCCAGGGATGCTGCTAAACGTCCTACAATGTGCAGGACAGACCCCACCCCACCTGAAAAAGAACTAGCTGGTCAAAAATGTCAATAGTACTGAAATTGAGAAACTCTGCTCCACATAAACCACAAATAAAGGAAGGTGAATATTTCATATAGTTCACTTACCATGTTGTTTTCCTTATGAACATATTTCGAATTTGGATTAAACAATTTAAAATCCCTAAAGGTAATGTACATGTATGCTGTGTGGAGATACTTTTAATCATATTAACACAGGAATGTCTTGGCCCCGGCTTCTGTGCTGGTTCTACTCACCTTTTCTAAATAAGCTTCCAAGTGTGTGCAGTTATGTCTTCTCTCTCTCTTTGAACCAGAAATCTAGCTTTCCTCATTTCATGCCTGCCATTCCAAATATTAAGAATAACTGTTCCATGCATGAGGAAAGAAATTTTAGGCTTTTAATTATTCTTTTGGCTGATTCCTGCTAAATACTACTACACCTGTTCTTCTTATATTTTATTATTTAGGGTTTTTCTTATCCCCTAATTCTACATGAAGTCATCCCTGGAGTCCAGTTTTTGTGCTGGTGCTTTCAACTTGCTCCATTTCCCTCACAAATCTGGATTCTATATTTACTTCCATCTCTTTCTTTGGTGGAAGACATTGAAATGAATTAGCTCATCACCACACTGTATTTCTGGATCTGTGACTGAGCACAAATCCCCAAGGTAAGACCCCTCCACAGGTAGTTTACTTGCATAACTTGTGTGATTCCCATGAACTTCTTCCCTCTCCTACCCTGTTGTTGCTCTGACATGTGACCAATTTTTGTGAACATGTACCTGATTTGAATATTGAGAGATCACCAAGCCATACTTTTCTCCAGCCTTTTCATAGTATATTTTAATAAGTGGTCAACGTAGAGAAAAATTTTAGCTCGTTACTTAAACATGCTATTTTCAGACAGATTGCATGACCACTAATAGATTACTTGTGTCCATGGTCTTGGATGTAAGACAGCAGAATAGCAGTCAATAGGTGGCCCATATGGGTTGATTAGAATCCCTTTGTAATGAATTTCAAATTGTCGCACAGAGACTCTGATCCAGAAGCCAGAAAACATCTTACATTCATGGAAAAACAGGAGGTAGCAGTGGAGGTAGCAGCAAATGAGAAAGTGTACATCTAGTGGCTCCTGTTTCTGAGCTTCTGTGGATGGCTGCTGTCTGGAAATCATGTCAAGTATTTCCACATTTTCCAGTCTAATCATTAAAAAGAACCTAGACATCATATTTCTTGAAGAATTCCCTTAATTTTTAGTTGTTGGCTTAAACATTTTTAAAATACTGCATGTAACCAAGAAAGAAATTTTGTATTTGTTTCTCTTGACACTAGTTTCTAGTTTGCAATCTTAGCTCTATTTGGCTTGTGTTGATTTATCTTTTTTTTTCTATGTAAGATATTTTTATAGAATATTTTTTAAAAAATTTTATCATAAACTAGCCATGGTCAATAAATGTTGCTAAGTTAAAAGTCTTAATCTTTGATCTACTGAAATAGCTATTGAGTTATCACTCACAAACAGTAGAATTATATTTTAAAATAGAACTTTTGATACTTTAACTCAAGGGAGTAAATAATGTGTAATTACATGTGCTATAAAAGGATAATAAGTAGAGATTCTTTAAGGGTGTGAGAGATGAAGGTTTTAAGCTTTTCTAAATAATAACTAACATTTGCATAATGATTTACAGTTAATAGTCCATGTCATAATATTAATGAATTTGGTTCACAGAATAATCTATGTAAGACGGTACAATTATCTTTATTTGACAAAGTGAAAAATAGACTCAAAGACTCGGTCAATCTTATATAGATTTTAAGTAACAGCAGTAGAACCAAATATTGATGATCTGACTTCAAGTTTCAGATTTCACCCATGATCAAGGCTGGTTGCATTTCAAACATATCCATTTTCATAAACCTGCCCAAGGGAACTGGCTAAGCAACAAATGGACAAGGTGACTTTGAAACATGGATACTATATCTGATTTTAGTGCCTCTGAAATATCACTTACAGGTGGACAGATTCTTGGTGTTATCACCTTCCAACACTCAGTACTGAGGGGAATTCTAAGGAAGAGGACCACAGAATGGCTTGACAATTGCCCCTGGCTTTTAATTTAATACCATTAACAATATTGAATTTAAAAAAAATACGTGCTGTGCTGGAAATGTACAACTGTGCACTATCCTGAGATTCAAAAATAATGATGACCAAGGGCAATTCCTTTATTGTGTGACATATGTGAGTGTGGTTATATGACTTAGTCAGGACAGAATGCAAATAGGGCATGTTTTGTTTATATAGAGAGAATTGCTACACCATTTTAAAAGCTTACCCAAAGGAAACAGAACTATTTTTGTTCCCAATAATTTGATTTTTATTTAACGTACTTTCTTAATTAATGGTCTGAAAGAGATATTTGGCTTTCCAAATTCCCCGAGTCTTCATTCATAGATTTCAAATTGTGTAGAAAATTGGAGAATTTTATAGTGCAGTTGGTCCAACGTGATTTCTCTTGGCCTTTAGGGGAAGCATAAATGTTTGCTTTGTTTTTTTTCTTCCCAGCCCTTACAGGAAGAAATACTGACATTGTACTCACTGGTGAAGATCTGACCTATACAAAGAGGTAAAATTGTTTCATTCTCATGGTACATTGACATACCTATTATTAACAGATTCTCCAACATTGAAGGCTTACTTTTCCCAATGGATGTTGGTTAAAGAACTGCCTAAGGCCTCCTTCTTTCTGCATTGGGCCTGAAGTCTAAGAGAGGCAGGCAGTTATTTAGATGGGTCCCAGAGAAAAGTATCCATGGAGTCAATGGCATAGCTTCTACTTTACACGATGAGGAGAAGTATCTTTCCTTATTTCTGCTTTTCCTTAGCCTCGTCTTTCCTTGTCCCTTTCAGTAGGGTAGTAGTAAACTCTTAAGGGCCATGTAAATAAAGTGTGGGCCTGTGGGAGAATTAACAAGACAAAATTCAGTATTTAATCAAAAGAAGTCCACACAGGTTTGGATATTACACAGGATTATGGTTTGCAGACAGGTGTTTGGGATTGAGAAAAAAAAAAGTATACTAATACACATGGTAACTTCACTTGGACTTTTTCTATGTGCATATACCTGCATGTTTGTAATAGTCTAGAATTATATCTGCCATATTTTTCTATCTTAAGCATAAGAAAGGTTTGCATTAGTATTAATAAAATAGGGGAAGTCATGTGCAAAGCACTGGGTTTTGTAAAGCAAGTTTATTCCTTAAGTAGTTGTCATAGTTGCATTTAGGTATGGGCAAAATCACATGCAAAATTCTTGTTCAGTAAGAAATTCTGGAAACTATCTAATTTTAAAGAATACATGTCCAGTTTTAGAGTTAAATTGGGCTTGCATGGGACCTCAAATTGTAATGACAACCACACTTCTCATGCACAAGTTTATGCATTGAAAAAGTATATTGCATTTTGTGTCTAAAGTAATTCGTTTTTGGCAGGAATAAGGATCCCTTCTGGAGATGTGTTTGCTGTGCTGATAGGTAGCATCATATATGAAGAATAATGCTATATCAATATATTTGTAGCTATTTCAATTTTCATATTTAGTACTGGAATTGGGGAGTAGGATCTTGTTTTTGAAAACATCGATTTTTGAGACTGAAACTACCATATTCAGACAAACATTATAGACTCTCTGGAAGTTAGAAATAGGGGTCTTTCCAACTTCAAAGTATTTATCCCTTGATCTATTCCAAATATTCTAAAAAATGTATCTGTTGTCAAAAATCTTCCCAAAATAATTGGAATAATTTTTGTTTGATCTTTCTATTAGAACAATATAGAGTGATATTTTCCTAGAATGTCTTTCCTTTGCTTCTACATTGAGAATCTGCTTCAGCTATAGAAATCAGATCAAGAATTCAGATGTTCAAGACCTGATTATCTCTTTATTTTCCTTCCCATCTCAAATACTGTATATTCAAATCTCTATTCGTAACACCGTAAGGCTATTACCAATTCTTCTGACTACCAGATATTCTTAATCCTCCATTTTGATGAACAATAAATTCTATCCCAGATCTTCTGCCTATAAAAAGATTTCAGTATAAATCAGACAGATTCCTTGCTCCCCATGGAGCCAGATTCCTGAGACACATTAATCAAGGTCAGAGGTTACATTTAGGATTACAATTTAAGAGTAAGTCATGTTGACTATCCAGGGCTGAAACTGTTTCATACAAAGTCAAAGCAAAAACTTCAAGGGATGTCAGAGACAAAATGTATTTCAAAGAATTATACAGATAGAAATGAGCTTTTTAAGCAAAAAACTGAAGGAAAAAAAGGTAAAGGGGCAGAAATTGTGTTCCATGTAGATACTCCACGGGTATTGACCAGAATAATATCACTTCTTTGATCCATTCACCTCTGGCTATAGTGAAAGTTAAGATGAGAATGTCAACTTGAGAAAGTTGGAGGGTTCGTGGGTAAGGTCATCTGTATGCATCTATGGGCCATTTGGAAAGAGGAGTTGTTAAAGATACTGCTTATTGATTTTTTCTCCTCTGCTTCACTTTGATACTGGTCTTAAGTAATTTATTGTCATAAGAGAAGAGAAAAGAACAATAGTTAAAATTAACAAGCAAACAAAAAAGAGGAGTTTCTCTCCACTTCCATAGAGCTCCTATACCTAAAAGGGGCAGGGGAGTTGTGGGTCACCGTGCTTGTTAATAATTCTCTCATCTAATAGCAGGGTCATGAAGCTATTGTCCTGTTCTTTTTCATGGTCTGGTCTTAACATGACATTTGGTTGTTTGAGAAAGTAATTTATTTTATTTTATTACCATTTAATTAATTTATAGTTAATGGCTAGTCTTGTCACTCATCAAATATTGAAAGGTGGGTGTTATTTGTTTTATTGATGTTAAAACCTGTGCTTTGAAACCTGTGGAAACTTGCCCGAAGCTAGGTGGATAAGGTCGTCTTTCCATGGGACCACACCTGCTGTCTTCAAGTCCCTTCCATTTGCAGAGTTTCTTTCATTTATAGCAATTACTTTACCAACTTAAATAATCTAGCCAAGTCTTTTTAAGAGAATTACAGAATTTTAAAGTTCAGTGACCCATTTATAGATTTCTAGACAAAAATCTCATCCAATGCAAGAATAATATCTTCATATTATCTGAAGAATGATCTTTCATCCTTGATGGGAACACGCTACATAATAAGAAAATAAAATATTTCAAAAGGAAGCTATTGAATTAAGCAGAAATCATGCTGTTTCTGTAACTATCCCACTCTTTTCTTTGTCCTGTTTTGTGGTGCTGTTTAGAAAAAATATTCAAAGCTTTCTTATACATAACCTGTAAAACATTAAGCAATAGCTAAATCATTTCTTCTCTGGGCTAAATATCTTCAGTCTCTTAAGCCACTCTTATGCCAGGAAACCCTAAAGAAATTTTCTATTCAGGTCAGAGGGCATCTCAGTCACTTGCCAACTAACTTCCTTTCCTTCATCTAGAAAATAAGGGTTTTATAAAATGTCATCAAAGTAATTTATCTGAATTAAAACTAATAAAGGAATATAAGCATGTCATATTCTGCCAAGCTCTAACGTCTCAACTTCTGCCCAAATAAATTATGCATACTCTCTCTTTTGTAATTATTTTAGCCTTAAATAGAGGAAGGCCGCTTTTCTCAGAGTCTGAAATTAAGAAATATATAACTGGACATCACTCTATTATAATTCATTTGGATATAAAATAAGGGCCAAGTCACCTTAGTCTTGGGTAACCAGAGAAAGGCCATATCTATGGATTGTGGCTCTGATGGATCACTCTGTGTTGAGATACAGGAAGGAGGCTCCACTTTCTAAATATAGGCAATGAAAAAAAGAAACCATATATGCAGAAATCACAGAACTTTGTGTGGGAACATCTGATTATTATGTCATATTTATTTGTAGAAAATAAAAGGGACAATTAAAAATGATTTTGATTTCTGAATTTAAAGTTCAGAATCTCATCTCACTGGTATATAAAGAGAACTGATTAATTAGGGCTTGGCATTGTGTAAAAATAATCTAAAATAATGACTGTAGAATATAATATCCAAATCTTTGATATAAGTCACAGATTTCTGAAAAGTCTCTAGTTTGCTACTTGTTCATTACTATTTCTTGTTATATTTTTGCTGACAGAAAATCCAATGTGTCACATAGTATTACTGAGTCTTCCTTTTGAATGTGGCTCTTAGAATTAGAAGGAAAAATATCTTTATTCCTCATGCAATGTAGAAACACGTGAGTTGTTTTCTTCATTCTAGAATTCCCTCTCCCTGGTAGAGAGACTGAGGGATGCGTCATGATTTTGAGAGAATTTCAGAGTAGCAGAATGAGTGAATTACTTTTACTCTAAAGAAATAGGGAACATCAGAACTAAGCATGGAGCAGAGAGTAAAGGGGAATTAGTCAGAGAGGAGTGTGATTAGATGTAGGGCATTAGTAGCAATAGTTCAGTGGGGCAAGAAGTCTGTCCTAAGCAAAACTGTATCCAGAATGGAGCTGCTGCCTATGGTTATGCATTCTATGGGGTGTGTTGCTGAGTAAAGCTGGGCCCTTTACATTCTATATATTTGGAAAGCCCAGGCTAAGAGAAGATTTCTGACTTAAAGTACTACTTTGAATTCAAATTTAAGTATTATCACATATCACATTTAATGGGTAGATATGTGGATAAATAATAATTTTTCTCAACTTGAGTTCCTTGGTTTATTAAGAAGTAAAATTTAGATGTGTGCTTTAGTTGGATTATATGCCTATTCAAGTGTATAAAATTTTTTTTGCCAAATAATAATAATAGCTTCTTCCATGTGTATAACATTTTATTATATATATTCTCACATACATTTTGTTGTTTTTTTCTCAGAAAAAATATCATAATAAAGGCAGGGAGAGGGAATTATTTAATATTATTTATCTTTATTAAAAATAATAGGAAATCAGATATAAGTAAATTCTAACAAGAGACTTGAGGACTGAATTTCCTGACGCAGACCAGTGCATTTTCCACTACCCCTTAGTTCTCCTCTTGTTGTACTTTGCCTATTTTTATATTAATGCATACTCTGAAGAATAAAACCCACAGGACCAATTAAATAGACCATATGGTTAATCTTCAGATTTCCCTTAGGCCAAACACAACTACAATTACAGAATACTATTTTGGAAAGACTGAAATTTCAGAGAAATAAACTCTATCAAATATTCTTTGTGTTTCAAATGTGTAGGTAAGATTAGATACCGCATGGTAATAAAAAGATTTTAAAATATGTGTGATTTCATAAGATCTTATTTTAAAAAGTCTGGTCTTTAAATATATATATATATATATGTATTTATGAAAAAAATATATGGAATTTGTGATGTAAATAGTCCCTAAGCCATCATTATGAAGAGCTTCAGCATTTTCTTTAGAAATGCCATGGTTATCACAGTCACTCAAGTGTGACTCAAGGCATTTGATTGCTCAGAATTGCAACAAAAGCAACTCTAACTCCAATAGGATTTTATCATGCTGAGGGATCTCAAGACATTTTGAAAACATATTAAAATAAAATTCGAAACCAACTTGAAATGTTTGTAATTCATGAAAGGTTGATGAGCAGGTCTCAGTGCCAGCATCACGATCAGTGTTAAGTGCTTGCCTGTGGGGATTGCGGCATCGTTGCTAGATACCCTGGACAGTCATGTCATACAAAACAGAGACAGCATGTGTCCCTGCCTGACAGATGCTGATAAAATGGTGACAAGAATAACAAGTAACTAAAGAGATCATTATGCCAAAGTCCGATGTCTGTGACTACACAGAATAGTATAAACATCAGCTGCAGTGATGTATGATGTCCGCTCAAACCAACAGACCCTGATGTGCCCTGCAGACACAGATACAGCAGAATTGAAAGGCAGGGATCCCAGATCATACCGAAAAAGAACATTTGTAACTTATAGAGGTGTTAACGGTCAATATATAGGAGCAGGATCAAAAAGACTGAGTGTTGAAACTAGAGAAGCTGGTTAAAGTTAGGAATAGAGATCCTGGCACTTTTTAGCAGAGCTGACAGAAAATAAGATACGAGGGAAGAAATTCAATGATATGCCATGAATTCTGCACACCTGCCCTAGATGTGTCTTCCTGGATGGCTGGCTCAGGGCCTAACTCATAGCAAACACTAAATAATCATGTGTTAAATGAATGAATGTGAACTTTAAAGAAATTGCATAATAGTCATAGAATTTATTACGATTTTTCTTTCTTTTTTTTTCATTGATGTATGGCTCTTCCCCCTCATTGGACTATGAAGAAGAAGAGACTAAAGAGACTGTATTTTAATGGCATAGAGGGTCATTGCACCTGTGTAATCAATGAGTTATCAAAGATAAGGGAAGATCCCGGCTGAATGACAAGAACATGGATGGTGACCATAGGCCCAGCCAGCTACTCAGACGGGGCCTGGACAGACCACAAGTGCTGATTGAATTCTTCCACAGCTCCATGTTCCAATCACACTGTTCACTTCCCAGCCAAACCAAGAGCCATGCATGTCCTCTGCTGTTAATAATAGTATTACTGATCTCTCTTCCTCTTTATTTCTCATTTTTCTTTTCTCTTCTTCTCAATATTGGGAATACCTTGTACTGTCTAGGGTTAGACAAATATTTTTATCTCTCAAGATTTTCTAAGTCCACAGGCATTTTACAGCTTTGGTTTTTCAAACTAAAGCTTGTATTTATGCTTTATCATTTTTTTCTCCATGGCATTGGATATCTCAGAATTTAAGTATTTTGAAGGGCATAGGGAAACGGGTAAACAGAAACCGCACATTTTGGCTTCCCTTCTCTCATAGCTTCTCCCTCTCCTTCGTCAGACTCCAGCCACAGTGTCCTATGGCCATTTTCCTCAGTATGTCTGTCCCTTAGAGCTCAGCGTCTTCACACATGCTCTACTACCTCCTGTGCCTCTAGCCCCTACTTTTACAAATGTGACACTTCTCCTTCAGGTCTTAGATGCAATATCATTCCTTTAAAGCAGTCTTTCCTCATCCCACAATTCAAGTTGGTTATGTCCTTCCCAAAACCCAAATATTTTTTTATCACAGAATTTTCTTTTCTTCTTCTGTAACATTTATCAAAATTTGCAATCATATAAGTTTGTGTATTTGCTAGTTTACTATAGGGAAGGGACTAGGGACTATGTTGGTTTGTTTCAATACTTTAGAATCTGAACCTAGGATAAAAGGATGCTTAATAAATTTTTGTCAAAGAAACATGTAGCACACACTAAAATATCTAATATGCACTCTCTCCTTCCCTCTTACTAGCAGAACCCAAGTTTTTTGGAAATTCTACTAGTTTTTATGCCTACTTATAATACTTCCTTCCCCATACTCTCTTGTCTGAAGATAATAGCCATAGTTTTGTCCAAATTAATAAGTCAAATTGTAATGCAAAGAGTTAGGCTCAGCCTTTTGTATTTTTCTTTTGCGTTATTCTTTTGCCCACTATATGTTGCCTGAGATGTGGATATGATATGTCAAACAGGAGAAACCATCATAAGAGCATGAGTGAGAAAGTCACAAGATGAGGATAATGGAAAAGAAGGCTAGAAGGGCTCTGAGTTCCTGCTGGCTTCTTAAGCACTCGCTCAAAGTGTGGGCTCTGCTTCTGGTGCTCTTCATATGTGAGAAAAAAGAGCTTTGTTTTGGTTAAGATACTGTAGTCAGATTTCTGTTAAGTATAATCCCAATTCATAATATCATTTTAGGAAAGTCACTCCATATCCTAATTTGTCCGTGTTCTAATTTAATCACATTGCCATTGGATGAGACACTGTCTAAGATCATCACTTCTAACATGAGTTTTCCTTTAAAATAAAAACATAATTTATCCAAACATCAGCATCTTTGAATTTGAATGATTCCTTTCATTTTGGAAACCAATGTGATGTATGAATTTTTAAATAACTACTGTGTATAAGACAATGTGCCAGATGGCTTAATTAACAATATTTCCTTTTAAATGCACATATTGTACATTTCCCTCATTTTCTACTTTTTCCTTGTATTTTTTTAAAGTATCAACACATCATTAATTTAAATGTCCATAATTAAGAATTCATGAAAAGACTGAAAGGGATAGTTTTCAAATTTAATTTTACTCAATCAAATATTATTTCCTTCAGGAAATTATACTGAAGAACCAGATTGTGGTGTGATAAGGAAGATGTATAATTTAAAGCAGTGGTTCCAAAATGCTGGTTTACCAGCCAGTGCTAAGCAAGCTATATCTAATCACTTGGGAAAGATTATAGTCCAATCCCAAACTCCCATGTGTAGTAAAGAATGTAATCTTGCCCCAAAAGAGGTCTGGCCTTTGCCCTTGACTTCTTGGACATAATCTCTAAGCTCTTGGAATGTCATACATGATAGAATCCTTTCTTTGTCTGTGGGTGTTTGGGCAGCCTGGTAATAATAATATGATTTAGGCTATAAGCCACACCAAAAATGAGGTTTAGGGTGACAACTTTGGGTGACAAAGTATGAGCTTGATCTCCCAAGGGACTGGAAACTAAGAATAGTGGTGAACAAATACGCCTATAAAATGGAACCTCAATAAAGACTCCCAAAACCAAGGTTCAGGTAAACTTCCCTGGTTGACAATATTCTATGTATATTCTCACACACTATTGTCAGGAATAATTAATACTGTCTATAACTCCTTGGGGAGAGGACATCTGGAAGCTCCGTGTCTGGAACACTTCTAGGCTGTGCCCATGTGTCTTTTCCCTGGGCTGATTTTAATCTGTACCCTTTCCCTGTAATAAACCGTTAACTGCGGATAAAGCCAGCAACTTTCAGTTAAGTTCCATAAGTCTTTCTAGAGAATTATCAAAACGGAGGGTCATTTTGGGAAGCTCCTGAACTCGCAATTGATGTCATATGGGAAAATAGACTATTTGGGCTATGTTTCTAAACTTTCAGTTGCCTAACTGTTGCACCCCAGATAATCTGATACAGCAAGTCCAGGGTGTTTACAGACATACTGATTTGGAACCATATTAGGAAACCAGTTGTGTTAAGCGCAATTGAGAAAGAGCCATTTCCATGTTAATAATCTGTACCATACATATTAACAATGAGCATTTGCTTATTTAATTTATATGTGCACCATGTCTGTGTGTCTATGCATGTATGGGTAGTTATGTGGATAATCACAATTACAATTAATTCTGTAATTAAGCAAGCTCAACAGGAATCCTTTTTAGGAAAATATTTCATTCGATTAGGTACAGTTATCATAGGTATTTAACTACATAAAACACCATTTTCCTTGGAGCAATTCTACATAGAAAAAAAAAAGATACATGTAGTTAAAGAAACTGAATTCAAATTCTACTGTGCAGTTTAACATCTGTGTATCTTAGAAAGTGAGGTAATGTTTTAGAAAGATGGTATGTTTGAGAACGACAACGTACAAATGCTGTTTAAGATATTTTTACAATTTTTTTACAGTTTCTTCTCTAGCAATTCTTTTACATTTCTCAAAGGCTGCCCATATTGTCAAAGTACTCTGGGGACACATTCTTTTCCAGTTTTGCTTTACTTCTGCAATGAATTAAAACACAACCTATGTAATTATACACATGACCTGGCCTTGTCATCTAAGCCCCTTTTGTCTAATTCCACCAAAAGGAAAGCAAAACAGTTAGGGACCATGGCTTTAGAAATGATTGCCATTTTATTTGCATGAATTAAATGAAATAATTTCTTTGCATAAGAGGGGGAAAATTATCCAATCTACATTTCATGTTTGTCTGTTTTCTTCCTATTGATTTATGCCAAGAAGGGGCACTAGAGATAATTTCAGGAAACACTAACAGGGTAGTGAGAACATAAGACAAGAAAGGGAAGCAGTTGGCATAAATGGTGACTTATTAAGGCAGTTCTTACCCTGAGAGCTAAATCTGCCTGGAGAAGTCTGGGAAACAGTGTATAACACGTACCTTAGCATTATCTAAGCTAAGAAACAAGTAAGCTGAAATAATTATACACCAATTCTTGTCAGTCATTGGTTGGTGACTACTGCTAAGAAGCATTAATTTTCCAGCCTTTTTGGCCAGCTGTGCTGGTAGGTAGAGTGATTTCTGGCCTCTAGAGAAAGCCTTCATGCAAACAGCAGGAGGACGCACCATGAGCTACAATATGCAGCAACCTGAATATTGGGGATATGGATAGGGAATAATGGTGGTTACTACATGGGCCAATACAAACTTGGTAACAGAAATAGTTGAAAGAAACAGCCACAGAAAGATGAAGGCTGAACCTAAATGCCCACAGGTAATTTTGCTAGTTGCAGAATTCTAACAGAAGCTGAATTCACTACTTTTGTGTGTAAAAATAAGAGGATACTTTAGCAATTAGTGAGATTCAAATGCTTAGAACGGGGACATCCGTGTGTATGCAAAGTTGACAATTTTGGACTCATAAGTCTCCGAGATTCATTGCCAGTGTAGCAGCCTGTACCTTCATATCTGAGGTCATTCTAATTTAATGATCGTGTAATAACATAATTTAAGTAAGTTGGTTTACAAAGAGATTCCTATTCTTCTCAGGACTCACTTCAACAACTCTTTATTGCTTCTAGTTCTATAACTGCAGTGAGATCTCAACACGCTCCAGAGGTCCCTGCTCAAGTCTGACTTGTGATGAAATAGCTATGCTCCAAAAATTTCAGATACTGCTACTCCATTTCAATAAAAACCTGTGGAATATGTGTGGAAATACATTCTAAGAGAATCAACCCAAAGAGGATAGGAATATATTATTGCATATTTATGAATTTATCAATGTGGTTAGGTTTACCAGAAATTCAGAAATTGTTATGTGAACTTACACAGCAGAAAACTGCTCAAACAATTGCTTTGGTTGATTGAAAATTAGAATTAATATGTGCCTACTTTCAGTTAGCTTCAAATTGCAGGAGTTCCCTAACCTAATGTGCAAGATGAAATCCAAAAATTTAAGGAAATAGAAATTATTTAGTAGAGCTTTTATGTATGAATTGCAAATAGACACCCCTCCTACACACACACACACACACACACACACACGTACACACACACACACATACACACATACCTCGCTATGTCCAGAGAGAGCTCAGTGGACACACCGAGAGAAACTTTACCGAGGAAGCACCAGCATCCTAAAAGACATCTCTGATCATTATCCTTTGTAGGTTGTGAATGATGGTGGGAGTTATCATCACTGAAATTTGTTATTTGACCTTGATGGAGTTAATGGGTTGCTGGAGTGACAGGGACCACTTGCCAGTATGAAGCTCCCAAGACAGGTGGTTTGATTCCTGGAATAAGCAGCAAAAGTGGAGATATTTTGACCTGTAGGGCTCTTCACAATGGTGTCCCTAAAATAAAACTGTTGAGTTACTTACTAGACAGAAAGAGTTAACTCAGCAGGCCTCTGTTGCTCAAACTCTATACATTTCAAAAAGGCCTATTTTAGGATTGGTCCTTGGCTAGCTCCTGGAAGTTAATCTCCCAGCCCTTGGAATATTCTGCCTGATACTAGTTCTTTTGTATGCCTGGGGTCTTGTGCCTGTTTGAACAGATGAGTTTATCCTAACAACGTGATTTATGGTGAGTGCCTATGTTTGCTCTGAGGCTGAGGGCGAAGTTCGAGTACCTGAGGTCAATGGGCGCTTCATGCATATGTGACTGACCCTCAGTGTAAACCAAGAGCATCAATGCTCAGATGAGGTCCCCTGGTTGCCAATACCTCACATTGTTGCTGGGAAACTAACCACATCCCTGAAAGACTCCACTGAGAGGAGACACCTGAAAGCTTGCTCTTGTTCTTTCCTGAACTTTATTCCATACATCTTTTCCCATTGCTGATTCTTTATTCTGTAACAAATTTTAACCGTGAATGTAACAGCTTTTCTGAGTCCTGTGGAATCTTTCTAGTGAATCATTGAGTCTGATTATGGTCTTGAAGATCACTGACATACCTACTAAAATATTGCTTCATCTATGTAGCAGGGAAAACTCTAGATTTGGGCTCTAGAAACTTGACTTGAATCATCATGAAGGAAAGTCATGGCTTCTCCCCCAGTTTTCTGACGTAGGCCTGTGTATTGACTGGAGTACCTTGATTAAAAAGAAGGCCCTCTGAGGAGACACCACAGCCAAAAGCATATGTGGTCACTGTCCCTTCAAGATTTCCCCAAAGGGTCATATGGTCATTTCCCCGTAATGGTAGAAAGGTAAACATGCAGACCATTCATGGATTGCTAGACCCTGGCTCTGAAATGGCGCTAATTCTTAGGAACTTAAAATATATAATATGTCATTTTGATCCATCAGTCAAACCAGGAGCTTAAAGTTGAGGGGGGAAAAGACAAAACAAAAGTCCTCACACGTATAAGAAAATACTGATTATTCTGTAGTTGATATGTACAGACACATATTTCCATGTTGGATTCACCATTATTAGTTTATTCCTTTATGTGAGATGGAAACTCTATTTATTTTAATCAGAAAAATATTAATTATATATTCAATATGACAACATATTTTACTCTTCAGAATCTTCTACTGTACAGAATCTCCTACTGTACAATGGTTAGAAGGTATAGCTCTAAATCACTAAGACTATATTGATTTAACAAGCATAACAAACTTCTAATAAACATAAATCCCTTACATCCTCAGGCGCTCATCTTAAAAAACAATACATAGATTCGAACAAATAAGTAATCTCACTAAATTTGTGGATAACCTATAGAATTGTTTTTGTTTTTGTTTTAGAGGGACCGCATTATGTTTGCTTATGCTACAGTTAACATTTGAAAGATAATTTGATTTTCTGGAATGGACAAACAAGCATTTATAGACAAATAGAATAAATAAGTAACTATTAACTGAAGAACAGAAAGAAATCAATCACCCAGCCATAAATCTTTTCTTCAAAATATCTTCATTATGAGTTCTTTTTTTCTGATCAACCTTGTTGTCTGGGATTCCACAACAATGATGTCAGGAATGTCAGAGAAGTAAATAATTATTATCTTCACCTTTTATGTTGACACACATATTTTCTTAAGTCCCCCTAGGCCTGTGTGGTTCTCTCCAGCAAGCTATGATGTTTTGTCTCTGGGTCATTCTAATAGCACCATATTTTATGGCCAGTTGCTACATTTTCACTATCATCGTTTCCTTTGAGTCCTATGGAAAAATCAGAATAAATGTCAAATTGTTGATGCTTGTCTTCATCATTCAAAATAAATAGCATGACATGGTTTTTCTTTACATCAGAGTTAGTTTTTTCAAAAAAGATTTCTTATTCGATTTTTCTTCTTCAAATATCATCCTCACAGTAAATTTCCTATTAAATGAAATAAATCCCTGTACTTTTTATTTTATCAAATATTGTGGGAAATTGTCTACCTATGTCATGCGACATAATTTATATCTTTCCTTTCTTTTTATATGTTTGGAGCCAATTCATGTAGAGTCTCTTGACATTTCTTTATCCTCATCTCATTGCTAAATCAATGGACAGATTTGCTTAACTTCCCATAAAAACTTACGTTTGGATTTTGCTCTGTATACTTGTTACCCATTTTCATACCAACATAGAATGCCACCCACATTTAATCCTCACATCTGTTCAGAAACAAAAAATAACAAAAAAAAAGACCAAACACCTATCAGTTCACCTCAAAAGCTCTGCTTTTGCTTGTTGAATCTCATGGTGAAAGCTCTTTGCTAAAAATAGTTTTATTCCACTTTTTAAAATCCAAAACCCAGAAAAGAAAACCTTTCATTATTTTATAGTCCATTAATTAGCTTTATCTAATATATACAATTAAATACATTCCCTTTGGGATGAAAGAAAGCATCACTTCAAATAATACAACCTTCTGAAATATCCAGTGTGAACAGTAAAGTGTCATTCTTTATGAGTCATAGAGATTGCGATCTCTGTTTTAAAGCAAATTAAATATGATATCTACCTAAGAATTAACCTCATATTATGTACCATCTTATTCAACATTTCTTTAATTTTTATTCTGTGTAGCTTTCTCTTTACTCTGTACATCTTTTACTCTAAATTCCAAAAAGCATGTGCTTACGTTTTGTTGTATGCTGAGACACCTTGCAGATATCATTCTTCCACAAACAGGATAATAAGGGAAAATGTAAACAAATAACAACAACAAAAAAAGCTGTGACAGACCTGCCAGCATTACTATTTCATGTTGCCTGTTACTGTTACCCATGTTCACAGTCTAAGGAGAAAACAAACTCCGTTTCTCCTGCCCTGCAAGTCAACCTGCAGAATTCCATTCCAAGATACAATTAAAACACAGCCTTCAGTAAATCATGAACTCCAAAATCAATGTGCCTGTCAGCTGTGTTCCCCCCATTCATCGCTACAGTTTCTCTGATCATGCATCAGTTATAATTGTTAACTTTACTTCATACTTAGTAAGGTAAAGAAATAAACAGATTGGAACTATCATAAATTTCAACTTCCAAATGCATAAAACTATCATATTCTAAGCCCATCCATGCCTCCGTCCCATTATTACAATACATGGATTTCCTTGGTCCTTTGTCTTACTTGATATTGACTATCCATATATACTCTAGATTGAGAGAACTAGACACCCCCCAAACAACTTCTCAAGGATTAGACCTTCCACTACCACTTCTCTCTCCTCCAACATTATCCTATCTTCTCTATCAGTGTTTCACCTCCTCTGTTCCTACTTCAGCCCTTTAGCACCATTCTCTCTTATTCTCTCTTTTGACTTGCCTCCATCCCTTTTTCACTCAGGGAGGGAAGGAAGGAAGGAAGGTAAGAAAGAAGGAAGGGAGGAAAAAAGAAAGAAAGGAAGGAAAGAAAGAAAGAAGACGAAATAGAAAAGAAAGGAAAAGAGAGAAAAAAACAAAAAAGTCAAGAAAAAGTCTCAAATTTCCTATCCCTGGTCACATCGTGGGTGTCTCTAATCCTTCACTTTAACAGGAAAAAATTTCTTGGAAAAAACCATACTTTCACTTTCCAATTTTTGGTGTCATGTAGGATACTTTGAGTTGCACATTATAGAATATCCACTGTAGATGACTTTAGATATAAGGGTCATATATATATATATATATATATATATATATATATATATATCTTATACAACAGATAGGGCATGCAAACTAGGGCTGCATTGAGGGGTTAATTCAACTGCTTGATAGCGTCATCGAGGACTCAAGCACTTTCTATCTCACCTGTGCTTCCCAGCCTGCAGACTGCAATTCTTTATGAGAAATAAAGCTCTCCTTTCCAAATCGATGAAACTCACCGTTTCTTCAGTTGACACAATTGGCCTGCAAGGATGGGATCCATGGAGACCCTCAGTGTGACCCAGTGTGATTGGAAACCAATGCACCAATGTCTGCATGAGCCCATTATCTTCCAGATCTCACTGGGAGGAATTTGGGTAAGTCTTCCCAGATCTAAGATCTCCTGATTTTAGGATGAAGATCTTGGAGATTCTGTTTCTCTTCAGTCCTTCCCTTAATTTCTCTCCAGTTCCCTCTTACTCCCTGTTGTGGTTCCCTCCATCCACACCTCAGAGAGAACATCTTTGTCAGCCCCAGGTTTGGGGCAGAGGGCAGGGGATGGGAGTGAGGTTCCCAGTTTTCCTAGCTCCTTCCATCCGGACCCCAAAGGGAATCTTCCCTGTTGGTTCCAGCTTTGGGGAAGGGGGAAGGCTTCCGAGTCCAGTTGGTACGTAAGGTTTTGTGAAGATGCTCACACTAAGGGCACTCAAAGGGACACCTTCACAAGGCGAATGAGGTTATAGAAAGCCTTATTTCTGAGGGGACAGTACAGAGAAGCTTAGTTCTAAAGAGACAGTCTCTGATTTGCCACCAGCAGAGATTCCAGTGGCTCACATGTTTAAGAATAATGGAAAAATCCTTGTAAATATTTGGAATCCCAAATACAATTAACACAGGATGATTTAAAGCTTTGCTGGTCACGATGAGAATTTTACGTGATATCCAGCTTATCCGAACTCTCAGTTGGAACAAAGAGGCTATTGAACCTCCCCAAAGCAATGAAGATCATTGTATAATTAGTAAAGTCTTCCAAAAGAAATCGAGAGTCTCTTATAGCCTCCCTTAAGGAGAATAATTTGAAATTAAATGAACAGACTCCATAAACTAGAAAAACCTAAAAGAAAAATGGCACATGAAAAATTAAATTTAAAGTCGACTCTTCTTTCATCAGTCCCTACCTCCCCTCCTCCTTCTTCCTCTCTTACTCCTCCTCCCATCTCTGCTTCTCCTCCTACAGCCCTGCTGCCCCTCCCTGTCTCCCCCAACACAGCCAGACCACTCTAGATGCCCCTGTACTCCTCTGCCTCGGCAGGCGTGCCCTTCTGAGCCCCTGCAGGATTATGGGGGATGGTGATAAGGGGAAATTTCCCTGGGGAAAATCCGAGTTTTTGACTCTCAAAGGATTTTCCTAATCCCTGATTAAATTCTTTAGCCTCTGGTAGCCAATGTAATCTGCTAATCAACACCTACTAGCCTGGATGCCCAGATCTCTATCATCTAGGATCACAGGGAGTTGTTGGTGCCTTGGTCAGGCAGCACAGCCCCGACTGGGCCACAGAAACCCCTTGTCAGGTTGCTGGTTTGCCAGCCTCTTGGCAGGAGGGCCAGGGGTGGGAAGGAGCTGTGGTTGCATCAGCTTGGGGCAGACCTCTAGACCCCTTTTGTGGGCACCCCAGACATATTGAAAGAGGCTGCCATAAACATGATTAAACTCTGGCAAGGGTTGTCCCTCTGGACTTTTGGAGTGGCTTTGGGGCTGCTCTGGGAAATTTGGGGGGCATTTCTTGTAGCTGGTGCTGGTCCTCTGGGAAGGCTGGAGGTTGCTGTTGCTGATGAGACTGTGCAGTTTTGGAAGTGAATAACAGTAGTTGTTTATGGTGGATGGCTGTTGCTACAGAAGACTGCTCGTTTCTTTGCACGTCTGGATAGGAAAGATATGGTTTGAACACTTAGAGAAATATCTTTGAGACAGGGTGACTACAGAGTCTTTGACTGGCATTTTTCTCCTTTATGGGGGCCTGAGGTTCAAAGCTACCTAAGTAAAGTTGCTCTCCTTATAAAATCCTGTGGTGAATTCCTGTGATTTTATGTTGCCTTGGTATCCATTTTTGGTCTTCCTCTAGCGCACTCAAATTCCTTCTTAAAGGGCCTTGGATTTTCTCTCTCTCTCTTTCTGCTTTGAGATGTTCATTGGTACCCCATTTTCTCTGAGATATGATTAGGGCTTGGGTGACCCAAGTGGACATTTACCTGTTTCATTCTCACTGGCATAGTTTAAATCCAGCTGTCCTTTTGGACTGGTGGGTTCTACCAGTCTCATGAGTAGAGTTTTGAAATCAAGGCCGTAGGGTCCTTACATGCATGTGTGTATGTCTTTATGTATGCAGGTGTGTGTTATCTATTGTCTATGGTACCAAGTTGCCTTATAATTGAATACTCATGAATCAGGTAAATAAGTTCAAATGCTTTTCAAGTTCATGTGACTTTAGTAATCTTCGATAAATAAAGATAGTTTTAAAATGGTTGATAAAATAAAACATCTTCAAAATTTAATTTAGACATTTTCACCTGAACCTGGTCATGCTGGTCAGATACTATTTCTGCTTGATGTTTTAAGGTCATAAAACTATTGTTTCTGTGGGACTTTTAATACTGTTTAATTTGCCTATTAATTAAAGCTGTAAGGGCTGACTGCTGGGCTCCTCCAAACATGTTTTACTCTGAGCTTGTCTTTAGTTCTGAGCCTTAGTTTTGAGGTCTAGAGGAGCGCTGATGGTGAGGCCTTAGAACAGCAGCCAGGCCTCCTGCGGTCCCTCACTCAGCAGTGTCAAATTACTTAGTTCCTAGGTTTTTCACTAAAATAAGTGTTACTGAGAGTCAACATTATAATTTATATATATAATTAAAACTACTAGATGAAAGAAAAATAATTCTATATACAGAGTATAGAGAAAGTAGAATATGTTTTCTTTTCTATGAAGAAGTTATAAAAAGACATGGGAATGTGGTTTTTTATTAAAGAGAAAATAATTTTGACGAGTTTACAGGTTTTAAGGGTTGTTTTAAATCAAAGAAATAAAAAGAATGATGGATAAAACTGAAGGGATATAGAAAGTTGGGAAGAAAAGAGAGCAGGAAGAAATTAATAACACTGTAAAATATTTTTAAAAGTTTATAGAAATCTTTCCTTGTCGTCAAAGCTGATTGAGATTGAATGGATTTGTTTATAAGGTTTTCTTAAAATTAGCTTTAGCATTAATAATATGAGCATAGAATTTGGTTTTCTCTTTTGAACAAGATTTTTTGTATGATAGTAATAAGAGATAAAAAAATATTTTTGTTTACCTTCTGAGTAATCTTCAAAAAAAAGAAAAAAAGAGGTGAGACGGATCCAATTTGCCTCATGCTGTCTTTATCAGGTCTTATGATTGTTTGGGAATCTAATCCTCCTCTCCAACAAAGAGTAAAGGATTTTGCTTTTTGAAATCTCTAAATTATTGCTTTGGCTAAATAAATGAATATTATTGTACAGTGACTTGGGATTTTATTTTAAGCAAGTGTTTTAAACCTTTGATATTTGACAAACTTTCCAAGGTCATAATTTCAAATTATATTTGGGCCCCTGGAAGCCAAGAGAGACATATTTGGCTTATCTTATATATTAAAATTATATGAAAACATTGTTGAATATGAAATGGTGTTTAACTTTCTTTGGATTATATTTACATAAACGTGTTATGAATATGCTTTCCAACATTGTATGAGGTTCCTAAAATTCTGATATGTCTTAGTATATGTTATCAGTAATAATTATGATTATGCTAAATTGCATGCACAGAAATATCCAAATATTCTTGTCAATTGCATCTTTAACCGTGACAATTCTAAGACTTTTGTCATCCACAGACAATTATTCTTCTCAAAAAGCTGTTTATAATCTGCTACTTCTTTAAGGAAATTCATCTAAAGGACTCTGATAAGTATTCTTAAATACAGATTTCTAATTGGACTAGGTAAAAACTTCTAGGACTCTAATTAAAAAACTGATGTGTTCATGCTGATTGTTAACCCAATATCGAGCAAAACAAGAATTAATTATATGGGAATAAAATGATGGAGGACTAAAATAATTTTTATGGCTTTTTGTTTAAAATGTTGCTGATTCTTTATGTTTTGTTTTTCAGAGTCAAGAAAACCTTTTTCTTTTGAGCTATCTATAGCTTATGACAATTGGGTAAAAGTAGCAGAATTTCTCTCTCTCTACGTAACATCCAGAATGTAGAAGCTGTTTGTGAATATTCTTAATATTCTGGCAATATAGTTATTTGCATAAGTTCAATAAGCATGTTTTCTTTTGTAGCAGGACATATTGGGGACACTGATTATTTTACCAAAGTTTTGAATAACGTATTTTTTACTTAAAAGTTCCAGCAAAACCAACTTTTAAAAAGACCTGTATGGCCAATAACTATTCTTGCTGCACTTTATGCAAATAATCAAAATAAGCATAATAAGACTAAAATTTATTTTGCACACTAATTGGTCTTACTATGATTTCTCTTTGGTAGAAAACAGGGACTACAGAGAAAAATTATGTTAAAAAAAAAATCCAAAACAATAACACACCTGTTACTGGATTCTGTAACTAGATTCTAGCCTTGGCCTTTGATTTTGAGTTTTTGTTATTTGCCTACAGTTCAGACTGAATCCTGGATTATTTCTTGAGTATAACACATCTCTAAAGAAGAACTAGGTTGTAATTTTCTTCACAATGTTGTTAGTTGACTCCTTAATGAAGTATGTTCCTTTTTTTCTGTTCTAACACCCAAATTCTCTGATTGTCAAATCATTAATGTTATTTATCTTGCATTGTCTTACTTCTGAGAAAACCAGAATCAGGGTACTCTGAAGACTACAGATGATTCAACAAAACCTGTGATTCTCCCCCATTTGGAATCCCACTGGGACTGATCTCTTTTCTATTGCCAGTGTCCCACTGCTAAAACTGTACAGATACCCTCTCTCTACACCCAAGGATTATTGTAGAAGTGGTGTGCTGGTGAGATTGTAAGTGCCAGTTTCAAGGGATAAAATTAGTTCAGACCCTCCCAATCAAAGAAGGACAAATTTACTTCCTGGGCCATGTGGCCCAGGCATCAGTCCCAATCACAAAGAATTTCCTGCTTCTTATCGACTTAAAGAAAAATTACGGGGAGGATATCGAGATACCTGGTGATAAAACATCCTGGGTATAATTGTTACCAGTTATGGGATTTATGCAAATAGGCATCTAATAAGAAATCATATATGGACAAATTGCTAAAGAGAGTGCAAAAAGCATTGTGGCCAACAAAAGTCTCTAAATTCCTTAGCTAAAACAGCTTTAACAAAGCGCTTCTGTTTTGTATAGCTAATTGCTATAAACCTGTAGCTATTAGTAAGATCAAGATTACAATAGCTCAGAATGGCCACTCTGCAGGCTGTAACTCTTCATGAGAAAATACAGTTCTCCTTTCCAAGTTTACAAACCTCATCGTTTCTTCAGTTGACAGGAAAGAGGGCACACACCATACAGAGTTGAGAACAAGGGCTCTTATAGAAGAATGTATCAGGCCCTTCAGTTTTGCATCTGGCTGCACCTTTTACTCATTATCTTCCAGGCAAATTTCTAAACCAAATGTTCTGCTTGAGAGTACTCACCTAGATGGAGATAGTAGCCGTTCTTACCCCGTGAATAAGGTTTACACATTTCTTAACACAGTGTTTGCTTATAGTGCGTTCTCCATACTTAATTTGGTGCATCTTTCAACATAATACAGTCAATTCTCTCGTAAAAGTTTTCCAGTTCCTGAACAGAGATCAATGTTATAAAATTTCATAGAAAAATACATGGATACTTTATTTCTCTTTTAGGACTCTTTAATCTATCATTTTTTTTTTCCAGAAAAGAGTTTTTGGGTGTTTCCTTATTTTAAATAAATTTTCCTTTGATTAAGGACATTCTACAGACATCCTCAATAAGATAAATGTCTTTTATGTTAGCTTCAATTAATTCTTTTTTAACTATTTTCTTGCAGCAAGAAGGAAATACAAATAAGCTTTCAGCAATTTAAAAGGCAGCAGAAGGAGTTATATGCTTTTTTCCAGAAAAATATCAACCTGTGACAGATTTGCAATCTGAACCCAAGGTTAGTGCTTAACTGTGGTTGTAGGAATTGGAAATACCAGCTGCTTCCATTTCTGCAGTCACTTCAGAGAGAGTGAATACAAAGGATGGTACCAAATGGAATTCGGGGCATTGAAGTGGCAATCAGACACACCGCAGAAACAAATGGAAGAAAGCGATACTGTGAACTCAGGGAGGATACAGTCCATCCATCACATAACCAGCCAAAATTGCTCTTTGTTCTTTTCCAGCTTGTGAAAAGATGAGACTCACTTCTCTATCTTCACATGGAGAAGCAACACTGGAGATTTAAAGCCCCCAAATTACACCACATGCTTCAATATAACCTTACATCAAATACTTTAAAGATGAGGAAAGTAATTAGAACTAGAAAACTGATTAAGATAACTCATCTGATTAATGAATCAAAAATATTTGAGGTTTTCAATCATTTTTCTTACATAGTAGATACTTTATTAATTTTATGTCTTATGAGTTTAGATAGCCTAGAAATTACTTATTATTATTTTTCTGAAAACATGGAAGAGTTTGAAAAGAATTTTAATTATCTCAGGGACTCATTTGTTGAATTTGTTGAATGAGTCCTTTCTCACATGTCAGTTTGAATCCTGTCATCCCCACCTGTCTCGTTTTCATCCGTTGCTGCTGGGATTACCAGCTCTGCATGGACACTGCCGAACTTCATGGCAGCAAACCAACCTGACAGAGCATCTCCTGATGTTCCTGACTCCTGTCTCATCTCTCATGCATCTTGACTCCCACGGTGGGGCTGCTGTGTTGACCCTTAAACAAGCCTCACAGCAGAACTTGGAAAGATGAGTATTTATTGTCTTATGGAAGGAACCTTTGAGTGCAGTTCATTTGAATTGATTTTTCTCCCTTA
Source organism: Indri indri (assembly GCA_004363605.1). Classification (NCBI taxonomy): domain Eukaryota; kingdom Metazoa; phylum Chordata; class Mammalia; order Primates; family Indriidae; genus Indri; species Indri indri. Next base: position 43,486 of record RJWJ010001762.1, read on the forward strand.
CTACCTCCCCTCAAAATACAATTCTGTGTAGCTTCTTAGTTGATGGTCCAGAAGGTTTGTTCAGGAAATCTAGCAATTCATTCTTAGCAAGTGTCTGGCTTGGCAAGTAGCTTGACACTAATCTTGTCCTGCTCTCCTTTTCCTTGGAATTGCATAAAAACCTAGCATCAGGCTCTGCTTTCAGGTGATGCTGGGCTGTGATTTTTTTTCACATATTGACTGTCTAAAAGTATTACAGCCACACACCACTTCCCTATGTTCAAGGCAATTTGATAACTTCTTTTCATGGCCAAGTTCATGGAGAGCTCTTATGCATGTATTCTAAAGAGATGGGATCACATCTGAGGTGTTTGGGGATGCCGCCTGTCCCTAAAGACATTCCTCCATTGGTATACATCTGAAATAAGAAATGTGATACTAAAAATAATCTTATGGAACCCATTATTGTGTTATGTTCTATAGTAAGCTGCTATATATTTTACTATATACTCCTTATGTTCAAATTATATGATGCCATATTATTGGTAGCACAAGATGGCTTTGTTATTGTTGCTGTTTTCAAAGATTCAATTTCTCTTTGATTTTCTCTTTTAAAACTCAGCCAGTCTCTAAACCAGGAGACGACAAACTGTTCCTGAAAGGGCCACATAATAAATATTTTAGGGATTGTAGATCGAGAAGAAAAATCGAAGATGTTAAGTGTTAACACATACTTACACAACTATTTAAAATGTAATAACTTAACAATGTGAAAAACATTTTTATTTGTGGGCCATGTAGAAACTGGAAGTTGGCCAGATTTAGCCTTACAGCTTGTGAATTTCTCTTCTAAACCTGTGAAATGTGAATTCTTTTCCATGTGTATTGTACTTCAGTAAAAATTTTAAAAATATAGCCTCTCAGAAAGGGTAGCACAATAAGATTAATTAAACTACTTCAGATTGTTTTTCTGAAGGAAACTAGATCTTAACATCTAGACTGACCTCCAGCTGATACGAGAGGATAGTGAAATGCCCAGCGCCCAATCTGATTGGCCCTTCTGGATTACTATTATCAAGTATTTTAAATATCACTCCTGATGTCACATATTGTACAATGTACAATTCACCCATTGAAAATGTACTAGTCAATGATTTTTGGTATATCACACTATTATTTTTTAATTTGTAGTTATATATGTATACATATATAAAACAAAATTTGCCATTTTAACCATTTTTAAGTGTGCAATTCAGTAGCATCAACTACCTTCAAATTGTTATGCAACCATCACATACCGCTATTTTCAGAAGTTTTTCATTTACCCTAAAGAAACTCTGTAACTATTAAGCAATAAATTCTCAGCCCCTAGTAACCTCTAATCTACTTTCTGCCTCTATGAATTTGTTTATACTAAATATTTAATGCAAGTAAAATCATACATCATTTATCCTTTCATGTCTGTTTTATTTCATTTAACATTATGTTTTCAAATATTATCCATGTTATAGTATGTATCAGAATGTTATTATTTTTATAGCTGAATCCATTATCTATATAACACTACATTTTGTTTATCTATTCATCTGTTGATGGACACTTGGGTTGTTTCTACTTTTTGGCTACTGTGAATAATGTTGCAAGAAACATTGGCATATGAGCATCTGTTTAAATTCTAGGGTTTTTTTTGTGTCCTTTTTAAAATTAGAGTCAATCCAATAGCTGTGAAGTGGTATCTTACTGTAGTGTTTTTGATCCTCACAACATCCTAAACACATTTGCTGAGTGCCTACTATGCACAGTAATGCTTATATTATTTCATTTAATGCTGGTATTTGCTCAGTGAGGTCAGTATTATAACGTCCATTTGACAGATTGATGACTGACCTCTCAAGTTAAATGATTGGCAAAAGACCATATAACCAGCAAGTAACATAAGTAATTTCTAATCTAGGTCAGTTATGAGACTGTACCCTGCATGATAGGAGAGGAAACAAAGTTCTGCAATCACACAACTACTCTCTGCTTCCACAAATTTAGAGACTTGGGAATTAGAAGACCTTCTCTAAAAGTTGTCTATTTATTAACTCATTTAATTAATTTATACATATATTCAAACATTATTCATTTTACCAATTTTCAGGTGTGTTTAATTATATATTAATAATAGTTGATATTAATGTAATAACTCCACCTGCTAATCAATCTATGAAGATATTAAATGAATGGGAAATACATCTTCCCTCACAGCTTCCCTTTGTCCCACACCCAAAAGATGAGCACCTTTAATCATTTCTTGTAGTAGTTTTTATGTTGGCTAACAATATAATTCCAAATATTATACTCTCAATTGCTTAATTTTATTGATTTCATCAGAATGTCTATTGATTCACCGTGGACCATTTTGTTGGTTATATTTTTAATTCTTCTATCATAAACATTTACAGCTATAAATAATATATTTAAATATCCATATATGTTATACAAATATTTTTAGCATAATGTTCAAGCTTTTTTAATTTTTTTTTTATTTCAAAATATTATGGAGGTACAAACATTTTGGTTACATATGATGCCTTTGCCTTGCCCAAGCCAAGGCTACAAGTGTGCCCTTCCCCCATACAGTGCACTCTGCATCCATTAGTTGTGAATTTACCCACCCCTGCCACCCCCCTCCCGCCTGACCAGTATCCAGTGAATATTACTATCATGTGAGCACCTTAGTGTTGATCAGTTAGTACCAATTTGATGGCGAGTACATGAAAAAGACATGCTATAATATTATACGAGTTTGAGTGTTCATTTAAAATGAAGGGATTAGGATCCCAACATGACCTGTCATCTCAATCTTCTATAATTTCCAAGTTCACATTAGTTTTACATGATCAGGTTATGCAACTATAACTCTTCCTTGTTTTTTCTATAGGCTAATCCTAAAACAATGTTAATAAGGTCAAATTTATAATTTCATAAATATTATTTAGAATTAAATGGAATTTGTAGAAGTACATATTAAGAATGCAATACAATCTCTTAATCTGTGACATTCTGAAAAGAAATACTTACACATCAGGCCAATATCAAGACTATAATTTCTTACAATGTATCAACTCAAAAATCCTGCTAAAATAATGTGCCACTCAATTCTACTATATATTTTACTGTTAATTTGATAAGCAGCTTTTAGATTAAAAGTTTAAATTTAAAGATTAAAATTAACTATCTTTTCAATTTCTTAGAGAAAAATAGCAATGCCTTTTTTTAATATAACATCTTCATCCAGCTTTTTAATTATACTGAATATTGAATGCTAAAATATAAGATGATTTTCTAGGCCTTTCAAACAGTTGTCATTTCAGAGATTCTTTAATTGTATCCCTGTTTTAGTATGATTTTTTTCATGTATTCTTTATTCCCCTTTCTTGGTTTTCTTTTTTGTTTTGATTTAGTAATTTCTAAAGAATTTCTGAGACCTCAGAAGCAAAAAAAAACCCAAATTCTTATTTCAGTCATACTTTATGAACAGTTTGATTTGACAGGGAAGTCTTCATTCAAAATCTGTCTCACACAGCTCTTTGAAGATGGTATCCCATTGCCTTTTAGAAATCAGCATTCTCAGTGAGAAATACAATCTGTTTGGTCATGAGTAACCCAGGTTTTTATTTGACATTGTCAAATAACTTTATTGTATTAATTCTATATTGTAAAATTTCTTGAATATTTTTGAGTATTTGTTTAATTTTCCTGTTTAACAATCTGTGTGTTTTTCAATATGGAGCTCTATATCCTATCTCAACACTAAGATATCACTTTTTATAATCTTGAGATTATACAGAGGGAAACTGGGACCTAACAAGTCATGTTCATAAGGTCAAGACAGGAGTAGAGGACTAGAAATAGAAGGCTCTGGTTGGCTATCAAAAAACCTATTGGCATCTGAAAAAGAGTTGGCAATATAAGTTACTATTCTGATAGAGCTGGAATTGTCTAAGGATATTCCAATGTGGGTTGAGCACAACATTGGATAATGCACACAAAGGCAGGTGCTGGGGATGACTGTCACTCTAAAAGGTGTCTCATCCATTGGGCAAAGGGATTAAAAGACACACTTGAATTATTGGAATAATTCCCAATGGCTGTTGAATTTATACTTTGTTAGACAGGTCAGTATACCTTTAATTCAGAGAAATGGGCAAAATAAAATGTGGACATCTTACTGGCATGCAAAAGTAAGGACACGACTCAAAAATACAGCAAGAACCAATATAATAGCCCTAGAATAGAGAAGCCCATTAGTGCTGGATCAAGCGACTTCATGCCCTGTCCTTGAATGTGAAGCTTTATCTGCTATAATACTTTCTGCTTCGTGCCTTCTAGTGCCACAAAAATGGTACTTATCCTACAGATCTGGAAAAAATAGAATTGCAAGAAGTATTAATAGAACCTATGAAACAGGGTGGCTCCGAAGTTATCTTGAAGCATAAGGATACAAAATGAAAATATTAGTTACCTAGGGTTAGTGGAAAACAAGTCTCAAACATCCAAAAGTGACCCTAGGTTTGGCTTGCATAAAAAACATTTATCCTATGATAAGAATTATTATGTTTATTCTATTGTGAATTAACTGTTTAGTTCAAACATGCAAAAAAAAAAACCCAGTTAGTATTGATATGTCTTTAGAAATATATTTTCACCATACTATTCTTTCTGACATCTTTTCTTTTTTACTATTAACAAGAAAGATGAGTGATATTTAGAGATTTTCCACCAAAAGTTTCCATGAATAATAACATTTGATATGCACAATCTCAAGAAATTCTGTCAGTAGTTACATACTTATGTAAGATTACTTGGAGTGCAATATTTCCATTCTTGAATGTCAGAACTACAATCTAAGAATAGTGGTTCTATTACACGTTAACCATAATGGTTGAGGGTTACATAAGTAACTTTACTGAGCCTCAGTTTCCTCATCAGCAATATCGTGTGAGTAGTGAACTAGTTGAAGAGTTGTAACTAATGAAAGACATAATCAAAGTTTGCTACTGGTATTTATTTTATTTTTCAAAGGTCAAGCCTGACACATGATAGACTCTCGGTATGATTGATCACAGCCTTTCCATATAACTTTAGATAAAGTCATGGAATCTGTTATCTCCCTGGATTCTGTTGTGCTCTATAGAGTATTGACATGTTTTATTTTTTTAAAGCAGGGAGTTACCTGAGTTGAACTCAAACTCTAAAATCTTTCTCCCTTGTGGTAAACAGAACCTGAAGTCTCTTTCCAGTTCTTTTAAATTTAGTTGGATTTTCTGGAGCCTGCTGCACACATTTGTGTGGTATAGGTCACCAGATTGTTGGACAGTGTTTGTGTCTCACTTTCCAGGCTGCAGTGGTCACCATGAACACTATCCTCTCATTTCTTAGCTATCTTCTCATTTCTTAAGCAATAAGAATGTACTTTTATTTTTCTGACTTTTAGCCAATCCTAAGGGCAACAACTGGGCCCTGTCCCTAGATTAAAAAGTCATAAAACAGGAAAACTTATTCCATATACTCAGACAGAAAGCCATAATGCTTGGAAACTTTAAATGTTGCCTCTCTTCCAGATTTTGCCTGCATTTGGCCACACTCCATTGCCTTTGGATATTTAAAAATTATTTTGATTAGTGTTTTTAATTGTTTCTGGCAAGAAATTTGATCTGATATGAAATACTCTGCCATTACTGGAAGTGGAATGGCAAATTTATTTCTAATGCAACACTTCTGAAGCTTTTATTAAAATGATTGCTTTTTTGGGAATATAACCAAAACATATAAATAATCACCTCAAAGTATTTGGAAGTAGTAATAAAGAAATGAAATAAAGAAACAAACCAACTTTCTCTGCCATTTTATCACAATAGGCCAATAATAAAAACAATTGGCTGACATGCATCCTAACAGCAACCACGAGACAGCTAGCTTCTAGCAAGTATAGAATTCTGTGCTGACTTTTATCTGTCCTGTTTTATCAGAATTCCTCAGTGTGAGAATGAGATCTGTGCCTAAAAGATACTGACAGGTCATGGCCATGTAAAGGTGTGAGAGATAACATGATCTCAAAGGCACTTTGACATATTCAAAATATTTTTATACTAAAAGGAAATTATTAAGCCTATAAGAAGAAATCAAGGAGTATTATTTATCTTATGACAGAACATTTTCCTTTCATCTGGAGGGAGACCTTCTTATAAAAGGTTATTTCTTAAAGGTCAGCCAAATGATCACTCAGTGCTAACTGTTTTAAAGGCTACTATGGAATAAACAATAAAGTCTCTTGAGGTAGATGTCAGAGGTTCAGAATTAAAGTCTCAGGGGTTACAAACACAGAAAATATTGATGAGGCTTTAATTTTGCTGAGTCAGGTGACATTTTACTGGGTCTTGGGTTTGTACTCCTTTCTGCTTTGTTTATTTGTTGGATCCTGGTGTAACTTTGCTTATTTTCTTTCGGATTTAAAACAGTCAAACTCATTATGTTGAGAGCCAATTCTTTGATCTGACCTGGACTATCAGTATGGTTATGATTTGTTTGTTGTCCATTCTTCTAGTTACCTCTTTTGACCCTGATCAGAATACTATAAAATCCCAGATATAGACTCTTCCAATACTCACCATTTAATACTTTTGTTATCAACAAAGTTGCAGCAAATAGGAAGACTTTATTTTAGATACATCTTGTATGTAGGGTGAAGAAATTTTTTTTAACATGCAAATAGGAAGAACTTGTATGTAGAGAGAGGGTCTTAATTTTAAGAACTGTTTACATTACAGAGGGTCGGCATGATGGCTCACTAAACACATTGCTCACCAGACTGTCCCAGAAGGAAAGAAGGGTTTCAGATAAAGGAGAGGGCAGAAAAGACATACCTCAGGTGTAGGTCAGAGGAATAAGTACCGGAGCCTGCCGGGGACCTCACAGAAGAAAATATTAAAACAGAGAAGGAAAAGGAAGAAGGAAAAAAAGATATTGGTGAAGACCAAACACAGAGAGACTTGGAGCTCAATAAGAGGAGTGAAGGCGGATCTCTTTCTCCTCCCAACATTTCTTTGGTGACCATCAGGTTGCCAAGTTACTTGAAAGATTTTCCACTCCCATGAGTCCAAGTACTGCAGTAACCAGGGAATTGTGGGGAGAACTTGCATGATCCCAGAACGTGGACATTCTGTGTGGAGTTCCCCTCCAAGGAGAGTGATCTGAGAGGCCATAGAGCTGGCTTTCTTCCTTTCACACTCTTATCCTCCACGTCCCTCCTCCACCCATTGCAACCAGGAGAGTGGTTTGAGCTGAGAATTTAGTGAGTGGCTTCCTCTCCCCAGCTGGTGCATCCTTCAATCTGAGGTTCCCACAGAAAGTGGACACCCACACCATTCCCTGTGAGGACCTGCAGTGGACTGGGGGTGCCTGATCTAGGAGCTCCCTGTCTGCTGGCATTTCCCAGAGATGCATGCCAGCAGGTCAGACATGCAGGCTGGATCCCATGCCCCCAGGACTCAAGTGGGTTGCTTGGGGATGGGGAGGGTGGAGATTTGGGAGCTGGACTTGGGAGGTGAGAGAGCCCACATGGACAGAACTGACAGGAGAATAAAGGTGGGGGTGATCCTGGGGAGGGCCTATAACCCCAAGGAAAGCTGAGATGTTGGACTAGGGTGGGTCCTCCAGTGGGGAAGATCCCAGCCTGAGGCGCCATAGCAACCAAGTGCCCATTTTATTTCAGATGCCCATTTTCAACCAGACAGCAGAGGGCATGTGTAACACAAGAGGGGTGGAGCTCACTCCAGACAACCAGTCAGGGAATTATGACCCCTTCCTCACAAGCAGACACCACAGTTTGGAGAGACTGCCTACCTTCCTCCCAGTGCCTCCCCCTAGCAGCCAGGAAAATGACCTTTGAGCCCTGCTGAGGCTTTGCAAAGCCTTCTGGACTCACCCAACCTAACCACACCCAGCCTCACTCCTCCACCCATCTCTGCTGTGGTGGGGATCAAGCAATCCTGTGAGAGCTACAGGGCCCCTCCCAAAGCCTGGGAAATGCAAATGCTCCTCCTGAGGAACTAGTATAAGAAAAATATCTCTGTAGTTGGCTTTTTTCTGCAAGCATCAACCACTGACAGGGAGAGTAACCTTACAGCTCACGACAGTATCTACCAACTCAATTGAACAGGATATGGCTGATTCTTACGAACATCACCCACCATCTCGGAGATTAATCTGGGGGTCCCAATACAATTCACACTGCTGGGAGGAGGTGAAGACAGCAGTATAGAAGCAACCCAAGGGGACACAGCTTTTTGAGAGGGAAACAAAAGTTACAGGCAGCTTGATTTATGAGGGGTTTCCCTCTTCCACTGCAGACCTCTAGGCTGATCAGGAAACTGCTCACAGTCTATGCAGAGACATTTCACTGGAGAACAAGTGCAGCAGAGATCTGGTGCCTGCCAATCCCAGGTTTCTGCAACTAATGCCATCTTGATTGCTCTGGCACACAAAGCCAGGTACACTTGGGACCCAGCCTTCCAGCAGTAGCCTTTGCATCCCCCTGCCAAGGCCGGGGTGGAAACAGATGCTCCCCCATGTCCTACCCTGTAACTGGGGACCAAGCATGCCTCCTCCCTGGTGTGGGAACTGAACAGAGGAGGAGCTCCAGACACACAGACGAGCTAGGGCCTTTTTATACCACAAGGTACTCAAATTACATCAGAGATGTCAAGTGCAGTTCTGATTTGGCTGGTCTTTGCTTTTTCACTATGTTCTTCTGTATAGTAGGCAGATGTTTTGGACAGAGAAATTTGAGGATTCAATTGACTAGATGTTTCATCGAGGTCATAAGGTAAAAAAAAAAAAAAAATCTCCCTGAGTTTTTTCAGCATGATGGGTAAATTTTCTGATAATGAAAATATTAGAAAGGTGTGAGCTAACAGAGAATAATTGAACTGGGTAAGTCATGTTTATTGATTATATCATCCATGTAGATGCTGATGGCAGTGAGAATGATGGCACAATCTGTGATGGAAGGCAAAATGGACTAAATGGAGAAGTCTTCAATGAATGAGAGGGAGGAGAGGGAGTAAGGAGAAGAGGCAACATGGTAGATGTGAGAAAATAGTGCCTATGTGTCATACACAGACCATCCTTAATTCTCTACCCTTTCTTATGCCATCTCCCCTACCCACAATGTCTTGTGTATATATAATTCATTATGGAAATTCCTTCTGTTTTCTAATACTCGCAATGTCCAAGTAGCCTATTCCTCCATATTTCTAAACTAGCTCATGCATCTTTTTAATATGTCTGTTTCAAAGTGTTTTATGGGCTTTATGAACTTCATTAGCTTATAAATTAAATATAAATATTACAAACTTAAACATCATTGGAGAGTTTTGTTATGTTAATTTTTGATATATTCATGAAATATCAACTTTTTTAGTCAACATATGCTATTTTTAATCAGATGGACCAAAATAAAAAATTAAAATTAAAAACTTATTACACAAAATGTGCAAAACTAAATAAATTTATAAGAACTTGAAATAACGACACTTTCAGATGATTTTTATGAATTCATATTATTTGTACTTCTGAAGTTATTAAAGCTTCTGACTGCTTCAAGACTTTTAGAGAACCCCATATTAAACTTTATAGATTGAAATTTATTATAATCATTGTCTTATGTGTCTATTTTATACAATACATTGCAAGATGGTAGATCTTGTATTGTATTTATCTTCTTGATTGCCTGGACTATAATGGAACCCCAAATATATTAGAAGACCAACAAATAATTTTGATTCACAAATGAATGAATGTGGGCCAGGCAGTGTGTATATATGTACTTATTTTGACTGTGTTTGTATGTGTCTCAGGAGAGGAAGCTTCCGTTTGTTAGAACAAGGATAAACCTGACTTTTCATATCAGGAATACCTTAAGTCATAAATGGTTTTAGGTCAATGCACAATGGCAGGCCAAGAAGAAAAAAAGAATGCTACAATTCAGGATACTTATGAAATACCCTACATTGATAACTCTCTACACTTTCAACATCAAAGACAACTCATTCCTGTTATTGAAAAAAAAAAAATATTTGCCTTCCTAAATCTCCTTTTTCTTTATGGCAGGCATATGGGGCTGTAGGCTCAAAGCCTGGGCTGTGATTTGGATATTATACTGAAAGAATCTCCTCACATCCATAGTTCTTGGTTGATAAACTAGCATTTCCTCTTTCCAGCCTTCATTTATGTGCATTTCTGAGCTTATCTAAACAACATGACATAGGTCAGCAAGTCCATGATTAAAATGGCACCAACACACTGATGAAAATATCATTCTTAAAAAGGAAATTCACAGTAGATGGAGTTATCTCCAATCCATTCTCTCTGAGTGTAGATGATGCTAGTGAAAAACCAGTAATATATTTGCTTAGTATCTATTATTACCGAGGATGGATTAAATGGGTATAAGAAGTACATAATGAGAGGTAGAATGGTATTGTAAAAATATATGTGCTGTAGAATGCTGGAATCATGGTTTTGAACAATGTCCACATCATTTACAATGCATGAGATTGTATTAAATCTGCCAAAATTATATGAACTCATTTTTGATTATGAAAGTAAATATGACAATATTAGTTTGAAAAATCATTGAACAGGATCACATAAAAGGGTAAAATACAATTTCAGGTACATACAGACTGTATAAATCTATGATCATAATATTAGTCTGTCTACCTGGCTCATTCCTGCTCCAAATGCAGAAATTACAGAGGCTACCTGTCTGTTCCCTGATACCCTAACCAATAGGGACCTGGTTTCGATATCCAATTTCTTAACAATAAAATTACCTCAATGGAATTGCAACAATATCTGATATTTTCTCTCTTTTGCTTGCTAATTTCTGTTTTGTTTGATTACAGAAACACCTAAAAGTGAAAGCAGTATCTATAAATTAGTATCAGATCCACAGAAAATTTAGGTTAGAGTCGTTTCAACCATATTCATGTGAAAATCCCCCTTTATATTGAAAAAAAGATGCAGTTACTTTGTTCAACCTAGACTGAAATTGGACATCTTGAGTATATTTGTTGGGCTTATTTTGGAGTTAATTTTCATTTAAAAATATTTATGAAGCTTTAATAGAGACAGCTTGATTATAAGAACTGTTTTTATCTGAAACTGAAGGCCAATAGCGAGGAAATTCATAGAAACATGACCAGGGCAAAGGTACTTTTGCCTTCCAAAGCTCTAGGAAGCTGTAAATTACATGGGAATTTCTAAACCAGAAGGAGAAAACATAATCAGACTTATTGAAATAATCTGATTGATTCTCAGGCATGTTTACAACCTATGACAATAGTTTTTACCAAAAAGAAAAAATCAAGTTCAAGATGAATATCCTAAATACTAAATCAAGCTAGATAAGAAATAACTTTGTAAACCTATCTGAAGTTAGAATATTGAATTTTCAATAAGTGCCCCTGACTTACCAGAGTGATACTACTGAAGGTCATGATAATAGTGCTGATAACAGTTTCCAAAATAGTTTATTTCTTAAAAGGATTGTGTAATATCACATGGGACTTAACCTCACTTTAATCTAAAATTAATCATAATTTAATTTAAAATATTAAACTTAATCCTATAAAAAGGACATAATGAAATACTGACATTTCCAAAATTTTGAAATTTTATGAAGAGAATTTATACAAGAACATGGGATAATCATGTAATATAGGACATTTTTAGTACCAGAGATATTAGTGTCACCATTTTTTAGTGAAAACATTTCAGAGAATATTGGAGTTAGAAATGATATTAATGACACTAAATCTAACATTCTCATTTTACCAATGAGAGCAGCTAGTCATTAGGGGCAGATTTGACTCAAGAACAAGACACTTTATTCCTGGCATACATACAGAACATGTGAAAGCATGACATTCTGGATTCGTATAGAGCATTTGGGAAGTTCTAAGTCAAAAGTAGATGATGAGTTTGGTGATATCTCAGTACAAGTAATCCAAATATATAACAGGTCTCTATAATTACTAATAAGCTTAATGTTACATATTTAAAATTATAATATAAATTTTTTAAAAGCTTAATAACTATACATTACTTTGTATAAGAGGTTTTCAAGGCACAATGCCACTGACTTGTGAATTAACATAAAAGCACACATATTGCCTGCCATTTCTTCCTATCCAAGCATGATATTTTTGCCCTTTTTTCCAAGCTTGTTTCTAACTGACTATCTTCTTTGAGCCTTTTTGGTATATTATTATTGCCTTTACACACAAAATAATTCCCAGTTTAGGAAACTGGATTTAGAAATAAATGAGATCTAGTCATGCACCACCCCAATTTAGCTGTTTCAGACTTCCTGGTATACAATTATAATATATGTTTTAGATGATGGTCAATCATTTTATTTGGCTATTTTGTCTAACTGGTATACATAGACAAGATACCAGAAAATTATTGGTATTAGCATTCTTCCTTATTTAAGAATCATTCAGTCTTGGAGATCTGCTCCCCTTTTTCAATTAGATCAAAGAAGCATTGTTTTCTCCCTCATGTGTTTCAGCAGTCTCTCACTGTGTCCCTCAGTGCCCTCTGGCTCAACATCAAGCAGTATAAAATACTTAGAAAGGGAGGTTCACGTTTATTTTTTAGGTATTAATAAATATTTAAACAAATAATTGCTGAAAACATTTCCAATTTTATTAAAAATATAAATCCACAGATCCAATAAGGTCAAAGAAACTTAAACAAACTAAACACATAGAAAATCGCACATCATATCATCATCAAATTTCTAAAAATCAATGATAAAGAGAATATCTTAAAAGCAGCCTAAGAAAATTATAGGACAATTTAAATTTGAGGGACAATTTAAAATTTAAATTTGCACACTATAATACTTCTTAAATAATACTAATTTATGAAGATATGGATGCCTTTGATTTTAGAAATAATATCTGTATTTTTGTACCTATATGCTGAAATATTGAAAGATGAAGTATGATGGTATTTGCAACTGACTTTTAAATAGTGTGGCAAGATAAGATAGATGATAGACAGATAGATAGATGGACAGATAGATAAAAGTATTAACGTGGGTACATGGGTGTCCACTGTAGTACCCCTTCAAGTTTTCTGTAAGTTTAAAAGTCTTATTTGAAATGCCATACTCAACCCCTAGGGCCTGAATAAATTTATTTTCTGAGATATAAAAAGAAAAACTGTCAGAATTTCCCCTGGAGCAGATGGGAGGGAGGAGAGATGAGATAGTAAAGCAGGGGATATGGTGGAATATCCCAGGAGCTTACTGAAATGATTTCTCAATGCAATGTTAATAAACTCATAAAATGTGTATGCTCATGATCTGTGTATTTTTCATGAAAAATTATGGCATATGCTACACATTAATGATGCAGACAGACCAAGGCAACACATGTGATTGGAGGAATGTGGAGGGAAAGAAAAGAATGAAGAATAAGCTCCTGCAAATCTACAAGAATCATTGCATGATGCTTGGTCTCTCATGGGCCTGTAAAATCAAGATTCAGGAATCAGGGCACAATTTGAATGGGAACTTGGAGGCCTAGATGACATTTGTATTATAACTCCCAAAATAATTTTTATGAATAAAGCTTTGATCATTCTACTCCCTGCTCATAAATGCTCCTTCAATGGCTTTCAAATTGCAACAAAATAAAGCTGATGTTTTTACCCTGGAGTTGAAGCTTCTCAATCATTGGAAATATATTCTGTTTCCTACAGTTCTCTTTTACTTACTCTATGCTGTAGCCAATCTAAATTATTCTCTGTTCTCTTTGCTGCATTTGTTTGGACTTTTCTGACTCTGTGCCTGTTATAGCTCCTACTTGGATACCCTTATCCTTTCTCACCTGCCAAACATTACTCATACTTAAATCCAAGTTTAAATTCCACCTTCTCTAATGTCACAAACAGAAAATAGACAACCACTTCCAAACTCTTTGATTGCATCTGTTTCCTTCACATAGCATGTCTCAAATTTGCTTTGACATATAATTTTTATGTACTTTTTTCTTTTATGCTTCATTGGGGGTATAAAGGAAACAAGAAATTTACAACTTTTCTAAGATTTAGAAATAAGACAAAATGTCATTTGGAGCACCAGAATATCACCTTTATTAATTAATAGAGATTATTGAAGGCTGCAACACAGTGGGAGAGCCAAGTTTGTTGTAGATAACAAAACACTATGATTAGCTTGCTTTACATAGAGCTGAGCCTAGTATATCCAGCTTTTTCTTGGCAGTTGCCAAATTACCTAAACAGGTATGTCACTGTATTTTTCTTAGAGCAAAGTATGTAAAAAGGTGGAGAAAGACAAGTAGTTAGTTTAAATTAACTCCTTTCATGTACAAAGAAAACTCACGAATGAGGAAGCAGCCTCTTCTCTAAGACACATTACTAGAATTCCGATCTCTTCAAAGGCAGGGATCACATCTGAGTTCTCTTTACATCTGCCACATTGCCAACCAAACATAGTGCTTTTTATCTTTAGTAGTCAATTGAGAAATGTTTGCTCACTGATAAATCAATGAATCTATATCAGTGCTCTCAAATCCAAATGCTTTAAGAAATAAGGTAGAAAAAGTAAATGTAAGAATAGAGTGTGGACAGGCAATACTCACAGATAACTGAGGAGTGCAAGTCCTGGCAATAAGACATTCTAATTTAACATAGTATTAACAAGCACTGGAATAGCCAACCAAAACCAATCAGGGATTGATGTGGCCCACAGGCTGATTGCAACTTAAAATAAAGAAGCAGAGGGAAGTAAATCACTTAGACTATCTTTAAGTAGTTTGCATTTGGACACATTCTAAGTTCTCTTTTGCAGGGCTGACCAAAGTAAGTTGTGATATAGTGACTTTGACTTTCCTTTCTTCCTGCCATGTTTTGCTTTTAGTTGTGGTCTGTGGTCTGTTTGGAAGCTCTTTGGATGTACCTTTCTGACAATAGAATCTTCACAGAAGATTTCCAAATGAACTGCCTCCCAATCCCAATTCAGATTTCTTCTGAAATCGTAATGGCTTAAGTTATCATTGCAACAATTTAAAATATTTATCCTTGGAGAAAAAAAATCAGATGTTCAGAGATATACCAAAGGCAAAGAAGCTTGAAGATAAAATTAACTTCACATTGAGGAAAAAAGCATTTTGTTAAAGGGACAGACAAAACCAGATGACTATTCCAATTGTATTTTACATTCAACACCTAGCTCTAGAACATATTTGATAACCATATAAAATAAAATACTTGGACAAACAGCCTTATTGATAACAGGCACCTTAATAATGACATTTCTAGGAAGCTTGAGTTACTAATACCTTAGCCTCCCCCAACTCTTCAAGATCTATTAAATGAGGAATTAAAAGTTCCCATTTAGCACATTTTATATCCACTAGCGGCATTAAGTTCTCTAAGTAGCACTTATCACTATCTGATATTATATTATTTCTTGACTTATTCATTTCTTGTGTCTTTCTTTATACTACTCTACAATGTAAGCTCCGTGAGGGAAAAAATTTTGTACAATCGTGGTTGATTCTCAATGTCTATGAAATGTTTCTGGTTTATAATAAAAGACCCATAAATATTTTAAGTCACTATGAATAAAGGATCTAAAGCTAGATTTCCTGAGAAGAAGATGGTGAGAAGAAATGAAGAAAAGGGCCTCACAGAGTCATCATGAAGGGGAAACCCATGAAAAAAACAGGAAAACTTGAGGTTAAGTTTAAGTCTCAAAGTGAATACAGAGATTCAACCATAAAACAGAAATATAATATTTCTATAATATCAACTGAGGTAAAAAACACAAAGGAAAAGAAAAACAATGGTTCAAGGAAAAACTTGGGACCAAATTAAAATAAATAGTTCACATCTAGAAAATATAAAGAATTCATTCAAATGTAAAGGAAAAAAATAATTGAAATCCTAAGAGTTTAATGTGAAAAGATGTAAACTAACAACTCAAGCAAACAGCATATGAGAAATTGTACAAAATGTAAACTTTAACTAAATGCAAATTAAAATAAGACCAAGGCATCATTTCACATACATAAAATTAGCCAAAATAGAGACCAAAAAAGTGCCCAAAGTGGACATGGTTGAGGTAAAATTGCAACTGGAAAATCTATCAGTGTTGTGTGGAAATTCCAAGGATTAAGGGGAAGGGGTACTGAACATGAGTTCTTGGAATGCTCTTAGAGGCATATGAATTAAGGAGTCTGGAAAACACAAGCATAGCACTATTCTCCCACGAGGGCAATTCCCTAAATGCCTGCCCCACATCCCTATTTCTTCCCTAGTGCAGAAGCTAGAGAGTCTTGTCAATTCTGTTTGTTTTCACCCTTGGCACCACTGACTTCTCTCCCTTTGAGAGTAAGCTGGTTGGTATTCCCTCGGGTTAGCTGCATTTTTACTTTGCTGAGCTGTGGACTTGTGGCTTTTCCCATACAGACCAACCAGTCTGTTATCCTCTCTCATAGTACGACTCTGTCATGGAGGTCACCAAACTGACTCCTTGACCATATGAAGACTGGGCCATGGTACACATGAACAGGATTCTTCACCCAGAGAACACAGCTGGGGACAATAGTGTATTAAGTATGAGGAATGCTTGGCAGGTGGGAAAGTAAAAGGTATCCAAGTAGGAGCTATAACAGGCACAAGGTCAGAAAAGTCCAAACAAATGTAGCAAAGAGAACAGAGAATACGTTTTGTGTTTCATGATAGAGTATGGAGGAAAGAGAATAAAAGGTGCTTCTCAATCCAGAAATAATGATCTTTAGCTGTTGCATTTTTTGTGTGTGTAGAAAGTTTTAGATTGCTACAAATACATTTTATTTTTTAATGTGATAATTATGTGTTCTCTCGTGTTATTGTTTCTTTGCACACATCATTTTAACGTCTGCCATAAATTATATGTAATCATTTTAATATTTCATAGCTTGGATCTACCTAGATAAAGATTGTTTTTGTTTGTAGATGTCCTCTGTTTTATAGACAAGGAACATGTTTGCATAAATATTGATTTTTATGTTATATTAGCAATGAAGGATAAAAAAGTGGAATTATCAGATAAGACATGATGAATATTTTAATTCTAATTATTATATTATCCAATTGTTTCCCTGGAATTCTGTTCTTGCTCCTGGTACCTACATTGAGCTGCCTCCAGAATTTATGAAAGAATGTGACAATAACTTAACAATAACAACTCTTAAATTTGGTCTGGCTGCCAAACAGATACTTTAGGATGGCATTCTGTTTAATACTCTCCCCTACATGTATGAGAAATCCAGCTCAATTACAAATTCCTGTGCATATAGGATAGGAGAAAAATCTACTTTTCTTCCTGGAAACATAGTAATCTTCTTGTCATAGATAAAACTTTTCTATTTTCTCATCTAAAATATTTTGTTTTATTGAGCCTGCATAGTAGAAATCTGATAAATAAATCAGCTTTATATAATATTTAAATAAGCAGTGGTCATTAGTCTGCATAGAGTCCACAGATACAATTTTTGGCTTAATTTTTAATTTAAATGCCTTAATGTGGTTTATTTGTTTATTGATTCAGTCACCCAACATCCCATTTTTCCTGTTACTACCAGAGTGAGTAAGACACTGATATTATTTGCTCTGCCCCGTAGGCGCATGTGGTTGTGAATGCTGGGTAAGCACATCGTTTGTTAATTAATTCTCTATATGTTCTAATTCTTTGTTCAGAAAACATAGTCATTATGAACATTGGGTTAATATTTTATTTTTAAGTTGTGATGCATATTTTGTGCTTCTTGCCTCTACTTTCTGAAGTCTGTAAAATTTGGGGCATCCCCAAATTCAAGTGTGCAGGCTTTCAAAGTATAGCAACTTAATCTATGAGCTTCCTCTTATCAAGTGTCCTCACAGGCCCACAGGGTCATGTTGTTGTTTGTAAGAATAGCCTGGACTTGACATAAACCTTTAAATTAAGACCTATTTACCTCACATCCTATTACTTGATGTATTAATGCCTTTGAAGGATTGATCAGTAGACTGGGCATGGCCAAGGAAATAATCACTGACCTTGAAAATATATCAGTAGAGACTTCTAAAACTGAAATATAAAGGTAAAAAATAATGAATGGAGAAAAAACCCTCAGAAAAAAACCCTCACAACATTATGAACTATGTAATAATTTCAAAAGGTATAGCATACGTGTAATTGAATGCCAGGAGGAGAAGAAAGAACAAGCAAAAGAACAAGCAGAATTATTACAGTACTTGAAGTACTATAATAATGGTTGAGAATTTCCAAAAGTAATGACAGACACAAAACCACATGTCTTGGAAGTTTATAAACTTCCTGTAGAAAGATGTTCTTCTTCTATAGAACAATAGTCAAAATCTACACCCAAGCATACCATATCGAAGCTTCAGAATACCAAAGACAAAGTAAATATCTTAAAAGAAGGAACTGATAGATGAAACAAGCAGGAATTCAGTATGACTATTTGACCTGAGCAGTAGTAGCATTTAACTTGATCTAACTGATATTTATGTAAAACTCCATCCAACAGAAGTTGAATACATATTCTTATCAAGCTCACTTGAAACATTCATTGAAATAGACCACATTCTGGTCAATAAAACACATCTTGATATTTTTTAAACAAAAAAATCATACAAAATATGCTGTCAGACCACAATGAAATTCAACTAGAAATCAATAACAGAAAGCAGAAAAAACACCAACTGTTTAGAAATCAACTATGAGCTTGGTGCAAAAGTAATTGCAATTTCAGACCATGAATTTTAAATCATTATAACTGGGCTCCGATATATCTTTATTAATCAAAATAGGAACCATTACAATCAACACATTTTTGTTGAGAAATAAGTTTGTTTATTCCTGTAGCGTAAATATCCTTGCTTTGGGATTTGACAAATTCTTGGAAAGCATTTTCTGCTTCCTGCTGGTTGCAGAAGTGTTTTACCTGCAAAACATTGTTGAGATGCTTGAAGAAGTGGTAGTCGGTTGGCGAGAAATCGGGTGAATATGAGGGACGAATTCGTAGCCCAATTTGTTCAACTTTTGAAGCACTGGTTGTGCAACGTGCAGTCGGGCATTGTTGTGGAGAAGAATTGGGCCCTTTCTGTTGACCAATGCTGGCTGCAGGTGTGGCAGTTTTCAGTGCATCTTGTGGATTTGCTGAGCATGCTTCTCAGGTGGAATGGTTTCACCAGGATTCAGAAAGCTGTAGTGGATCAGACGGACAGCAGACCACCAAAGAGTGACCATGACCATTTTTTGGTGAAACTTTGGCTTTGAGAAGTGCTTTGGAACTTCTTCTCAGTCCAACCACAGAGCTGGTGCTCGCTGGTTGTCATATAAAATCCACTTTTCGTCACACATCATGATCTGATCAAGAAACAGTTCATTGTTGTTGAGTACAAGAAGAGAAGACAACACTTCAAAAGGATGATTATTTTTGATTTTTGGTCAGTTTATTAGGCACCCACTTATTGAGCTTTTCAACCTTTACAATTTGCTTCAAATGCTGAATGACAGTAGAAAGGTCGACCTTGAGGTCTTCATTAACTTCTCGTGTAGTAAGAGGATTAGCTTCCATGATTGTCCTCAATTGTTTGTTGTCAACTTCCCATGGCTGGCACTGCGCTCCTCATCTTCAAGGCTCTCCTCTCCTTTGCAAAACTTCTTGAACCACCACAGCACTGTACGTTCATTAGCAGTTCCTGGGCCAAATGTGTTGTTAATGTTGCAAGTTGTCACCTCTGCTTTACAACACATTTTGAACTTGAATAAGAAAATCTCTCAGATTTGCTTTTTGTCTAACATCACTTCCATAGTCTAAAATAAATATAAAATAAACAATAAGTAATAAGTCATTAGCAAAAAATCATAAAGCTATAAATGTACATTAAAATGATGTATAACATAACCGCATTTACTTAAGAATATATTCCGATACATTTGCCAAAAGAGCAAATTTCAACAATGCTGAAAACAGCAATTACTTTTGTACCAACCTAATATTTCTGTATAACACATGGATTAAAGAAGTCTCAAGAAAATTTTTAAAAAATATTTTGACCTAAATGAAAATGAAATTGTATAGGACACAGTGAAAACAGTGCATAGATACAATTTTATAGCATTACAAGCTATAAATATTAGGAAAAAAGAGATATCTATAATCGATAATCTAAGCCTCTACTTTAGGAGTCTCTACATAGAAAGAAGAGTAATATATGCTTCCAACCAACAGAAGAAAAGAATAACATAAATTTTAGTAGAAATAAATGAAATGGAAAATAGGAAATCAATAGAGAAAACTAATGATACTAAAATTGTTGCTTTGAGGAGATTAATAAAATTGACAAGCTTCTAGAAAAGCAAAGTAACAAAAATGAGAGAGGACACAGGTTACTAACGTCAGAAATAAATTTTTATCAAGAATCAGCACATAGCTTCATTGGCTACTTATTCTGATAGAAAAAGAAAAAAAAAAAAACAAGCCTATCTGTCATGAGAATTACCTAGAGAAGCATGGAAGGATCTTGCTAATGTTCTTGTTCAAAGGTTATTAGGAGAACCATGGGAATGAGTTTTTATTATAACAATAGCTTATGTAGAAACAGAACAAGAGATTTCCGAGTTGCTTGTTGTATACTATAGAAATACTCCTTTGTATAATATTTATGAAGCTCTTGTGTCGTAATGAGTTTGTTGGATGCAATTCCCATATTGTATAAGCTCCACTGCAGAAAAGGGAGCACTTTCCAATTTCCTTCCCCCTCTCCTTTCTCCAGAGGGTATTTTGTAAATTATAGCTTCTTCACACTACATAGTTCCCTTGTGGCCTGCTATAGTGAACATAGTTTCCCAAAGTGTATAAAGACTCCCAGGTTGCAGCTTAAGCAGCAGGAAATTAGAATGAATTATGGTGAATAAAATACCCCCAATTTCTTGCTTTTATGTGCAGGGTTGTAGTGGGGTGAGGGCTAGCCCTTTAATGGCACCAGATGTGGTACAAACAGTACCAGCTTCAGACTTGTTCCCCACAGCTTCCCAGCATGGAAACAAATCCCAGAGATGGACACTGAGCAAGCCAAAGGGATTTTTTTCACTCATATTTTTTGTACCCGATTTGCAGATATTATTCTGGCAATGTTTTTCTCATAAACTGAATTCACAAAAGGGTTTTTAAAATGCAAAGCACTTTTGAGATGTCTCTATAGTTTCATTGTTCAAAGGCCCAACTCTTCTCACTTAACAAACAATAAAATCATCTATATATTATATTAGTGTAGATTTGTTTCTAACAAATACAGTCAGAATCACTCTGCAGCAAAAGAGGACTCATGTCAGAAAACTAGTGGTTTGAGATGTTAAATAGCTGGGCAGCTTTGAGATCCCTCAAATACAGACACTAGGAATACACCAGTGTTATCAAGAGTGTTGTCGAATAATGCAGTCAATATCAACACCATGTAAACACCATGTAATTTGGGAAAAAATTTCCTGAAACAAGTAAGAAAATGCCACTGTGGGCAAGGTAGGGGTTGGGGTTAAGAAATGAGAAAGGAGTTTTCTTGATTGGGCCACATTTTACAGGACACAGTTGGCTCTCAACACAGCATCGCTGTGGTCCATTGTTTCTCTTTGCCAATCTCTAGGCTCGTTGTACTCCATATCTTACTCACCAACACCTGACTACCTCCAAAAATTATAGCATCTCATAATCCCATCTGTCTACAGATTTCAAGTGCTTTAAACTAGAACAATCATCCAACACATGCCAACTATTCACTCTCACCTTGAACCCTGTAAATGCTTTTTACATTGTGTTATTTTCTTGAATCTTCTTGGTCTCCATGATTCTTGCTAAGGCATATTATTTTTCTGTTGTGATATTAATACTGGATTATGGATTTTTACATTCATATTTTTTTCTAACATTTTTAAATAAAGTATATTTATTAAAATTTTTGAAATAAATAATACATTAATAGTAAAAATGTTACCTTCTACAGCTTTCCTCTTTCAAATCAGATTCCATTTTCTAACTGCTGCAGCAAATAATTATTATTATTTTTGATTAATTCTAAGGTTTTTTTAATCTTTATATAAGAAAATATAAATTTATCTTCCTTTCCCCCTTTTATTCCATAACTGCATGCCATACATATTGTTCTTCACCTAGCTTTTTTTTTTAACTTAATAACATATTATGGAAATGTATGTATTTCAGTACATAATAAAGAAATTCCTCATTCTATTTTAAGTTTCATAATATTCTATCTAATATTCTATCACATATATAGACCATGATCCATTACCTAGTGTCCTACTGATGGACTTTTAGTTTGTTTTTAGTATTTTGGTATTATAAGTAATGCAGCAATGAAAAACTTTAATTAACATACATCAACTTGCGTGAGTACCAATTTATGAAAGAAATGACATGTTAGGCTTCTACTACTGCATAACAAATTACCACAAATTTAGAGCTGTAAAACAACACTTATTTATTATCTCATAGTTTCTGGGGGTCAAGAGTCCAGCATAGAATAGTTTAGCCCTGTGCTCAGGTTCTCACAAAGCCATTATCAAGATATCAGCCTAATTTTCTTGCCATATGAAACCCAGGGTCTCTTCCAGGCTCACTCAGGTGGTTTTCAGTCAGTTTCTTGTAGCTGTAGAACTCATGGTGGGTTATTTATTTTAGGCCGGCAAGAGGGAGTCTCTGGCCCCTTTGAGCTCTTACTTCCTCTAGATCCTCTTTTAAAGAGCTTCCTTGATTAAGTCAGCCCTACCTAGGATAATCTTATCTTTGATTAATTTAAAGTTCACTGATTAAAGGCCTTAATTACCTCTTCAAAAAATCCCTTCACCTTTGGCTTATAACAATATAATCACAGGAATGATCATCTATTACTTTAACCATATTTTATTGGTTAAGAAGTAAGTTATAGGTCTTACGTGCACTCAAGGGGTGTGGATTATAAAAAGACATGGGTCATTGGGGATTTTCTTAGAATTCTGCCTACCACAAATATATTCCCTGAAGTGAAATAGTGGAGTCAATTGCAATTTTGAAAGAAATTGCCCAAAGGCCCTCCCTAATAATTACACTTTCAAGAGCAAAACAATCCTGTTTCCTCATGGGCCTCACCAGCACTATGTGCTAATAAGTTTTGAAATGATATCATTCTTATGGGTCAATTAGGGATTTAGCATGATTTTAATTTTCTTTCCTTATTATAAATGAAGTTAAGTAGCTTTTCAGATGTTTTAAGTACTGTTTATGTTATTTTCATTAATACTCTTTTATTTCTTGTTTTGTTTTCCCTCATTGGGTTATTATCCTCTATCTTACTGAATTGAGAGGAATTTTTAAATTTTAAGGAGATTAGATCTCTGTTTATGAAGGAAGTTTCAAACATTTCTTATAATTTTACCTTTTGCCATCATTTTTTTGACTTTATCTTTTTTTAAATTTTGGAGCCATGTAAAAGTTTTTACATTTATGTTATCAGATTTGCAGTTTGGGGCATGTGTGGATTTTTTAGGTTGAGTAATAGTTGACATTAAAAAAGAATTGCCAGCATTTTCTTCTAGTAATTTGTGCTTTTATGAATCTATATTTGCATACTCTTTGTGTTGGGAATTTCTTGGTATATTGTTAAATATGGATCTGTACTTTTCAATAGGCCATGCACAGCATTTATTCCTTAATTTGTCTAATTCCATTTGAATTTAAAGAACCTCTAATATTCCAAGATTGCATAATTTTCTTAAAATGAGACCTTAACACTATTTCATTGAGAGCAAGGATTTATGTTCTGTCCCCCGCCCTTAGGAGGACCTGTGTTAACTGCTTCAACCATTAGAATGAAGTGGAAGTGATGTGGTGTGATTTACAAAGCTAGGTAATAAAAGGCAATATGACTTCTACCTGGCTTTCTGTCTCAGGAAATGTGCCTTCGGAGCCTTGAGCCGCCAAGTAAGAAGTCCAGCTACTCTGAGACCGCCATGAGGAACAGACCTTGTGGAGAGTTAGAGAGAGATGCACAGAGCGATGCAGAGAGATACAGATGGAGCTCCAGGTCTCCCATTACCCAGCCTTCAGCCCAGGCACCAGGCGTAGGAATGAAGCAGCCTTTGAATGACCCCAGAATTAGCGAGGCAGAATCACACAGCTAAGATGGTCCCAAATTCCTAACTCACAGACATTATGAGTGATAACAAATTACTGTAATTTAAGCCACTAAATTTGGGGGTGATTTGCTACACAGCAGTGGTAACCAGATTATCCCTCTATCATACACCAAATTTACATTGAATTTGTGGTATGTGTGGATGTAATCTTCTGTTCCATTGTCCAGCCTGTCAATTCATGCAGTGTACTGCACAGTCTTAATTATTGGACATTTAAAATATCATGTTTTACTAACAGGTAATATTAGTCCCCTTTTATTGATCTACTCTTTCAGGTTGTTTCTGACCATTTCCTGATTTTTCATGGAAACTTCACACTCACATTATCTAGTTTAAAAATATCTATATTCTAATTAAATGAGAGTAAATGTGTTAAACACTATAGGAAATATTGTTATCCTTATGCTGAGTCTTTTAAAATCTCAGAATGTGTTATATTTTCACATTTGTTCAAATTTTCCTTAATATCCTTTAGTAGGATTTGAAAGTTTTCTTCACATACTTCTTAAAATTTTTGAAAGTTTATTGCTAGGTGCTGTGGTTTGAATGTTATCCCTTCCAAAACTTAGCTTTTTCAGCCCTGTGAGGACACGTCAAGAAGGCCCTTACCAGACACCATATACCAGTACTCTCATTTTGAACTTCTCAGCCTTCAAAGTGTGAGAAAATAAATCTCTGTTCTTTAAAAGTTACCCAGTCTCAAGAATTAATTTATAAGCCCAAAATATACCAGGACAATTTAGTGCTTAATTTGTGCTTAAAAATGAAGTATTTTCTTTTTTTATCATCTAAGTAGGCTATACATATAATTGCTACTGAACCTGTATGCTATTTTTACAACCTACTATTATGTAAGTTAACATGAATTTTCTTGTGATTTTTGGTTTGCTCTTTATTAAAATAACACTCCTAATTCCCTTACCAGAACTATTCAAAGTTTTCAACTTCCATTCATCTAATACACTAAATAATGCAATCAAAGATAAATAATAATGATAATAGAGTATCTTACTTTTGCTCCTTCCTCAAGCAGAAATGATTTTGAGGTTTCCCTATTAAGTGAGATGATGTCTTTGAAGCAAATATTTTAAAAATTGCAGAAGTACCATATATTCATAACTATTAAATATGTTTTTAATTGAATTATTATTGACTTTTTGTTTTAATGCCCCATCGTAAAAATATGACTGTCACTGAACCACTGACACTTTTCACTTTGAATATGTAGGACACACACTCTACTGACCAAATCCAGATGCAGGGACCATATTCAGATTTCTCCATTTGTGATTTGTAGCCTTTGGCTCTGCTCAATGCTACAGAACACTGGATTATTTGTATATTTTTATTATAGACTATTTCTTATTTAAATGTCATGTCACCACACGTACAAAAGAAGTCCCTTTCCCAGGTAAATGTACATATCTTTGAGGTTCTCCTTTGAGAAAGACATAAAAGCCTGCAGTCAGCTGGTGACCCTCAAATTGTGCTATGTGATAGTTAAATACGATGCATAACTGTAGGGGAGACAATGTCTCCTTTTCTCCTTCCCCAGGACTAAAAATGTATCCTTGAGAAGCACTGTATTTGTTTAGAGTATTAAGTGAGTGACATATTGAAAATATTTAAAATTCATGAGTATTATATTTACATCAAATGCAAAAATTATGTTTTAATATTTCAAGAAATTTTCTGTGCCAGGCTGCAGAAAAATAAAAAAAGACTATTTATGAAATTTAGCATTGCGTATTCCAGTATAACTTTGGGGAATTATCTATTTTACCCAGATTTCAGCAATGTATAAATAGAGATGACAAAGAAGATAAAGGAGAGCTTTAGATGCAAATAGCTACACATATTTAATGAAGATAGTAGCTTCAACATGAGGTACCTTGTGGATTTCAACAACCTGCCCTCCAGTGACTATTCAAATCATACATAGTTAATAATTTCTAGACTTTTTTCTTAAAATGTTTATGGAACCAAGGTTCCCATAGCTCCTTTAGGAATCGGTACACATCATTCAAATTCTTTGCTTTCATCCATTAAAAAATCCAAAATATATTCCTTCAAATACAGAATATTTTCACCTAATTAATGATCACTGAGTACAACTCTCTGCAATAACCTCATAGTCTTTCACATATTTAAAGATGGCCATTGTTTCCTTTACCTTCCTCCTACTAAATTACTTACTTTCATTGAATAATTTAGCAATGGTCAATGAATGCCTAATTTATACCAGCAACTGTTTGACCAGGGGGAATAAAGTGGTAGCCAACAAAGAAAAGGGCTCCACTCTCACAAAAATTATTTGTAGAGTAAATGAAGGCATAAATAAATGCTTGGCTGTTATTGTTTTGTTGAAGGCAGAGATTTTTCCTTTTTCATATTTGCACATTCTTTGCCTAAATTTGTCTCTAGTGTTTAATAAACATAAATTTGATTAATAAGGATATAGTAGAATAGTAACCAAACGATTGCTTACTAAGGAGAATGAGTGTATAAATTTAATACCAGTTTTATTCTGATAATTAAGTGGAAAAAGAAGATTGCTGGAGCTTTATTGTGGAGGGTGTGTGTGTGTATGTGTGAGAGAGAGAGAGAGAGAGAGAGAGGTGGGAGAGAAAGTGAGAAAAAAAAAGAAAAAGCATAAGATTAAACCATGATAAGCAGATAATTTTTCAGAGAGGTAGAGAAACAAAACTGCGTGCCACCATTGAATTTAAACAGGCAGTGCATTTCAAACACTAAATGTTGGTCTCCAGGGGCACAGCTATAATAGGCAGTTCCAGAAGGAAATTGGAAAAAATGTCTTCAGATCTCACACAATATCACAGGTTACTTTGAGAGACAAGTTTTCATGTGTGTTAGATATTTCTTCCCAACAATTTAGAAGCACTTGTCACAAGGGCACATACCACATTTTAATTTTATTCAAACCCTTCACAACTGCCAATACACAGATGTTGTCAGATAGGACTTGTTTCTTGAAAACACGCTGACTTATTTTTAACATCAGTCACATTACTTCATTGTTTTCTATTTCCAGGATGACTCTATGTGCTAAATAATCTGTTCAGTTTTTCTATCTTTTGCTTTCTTTTTTTCCACCTTTGTAAATCTCAATCTTTATGAAGACGAGTAATGAGAGTAGGTTCTTCCTGTTAGCTAAAGCTGGAAGGTAAGGAGACAATAAGTTTAGTTAAAAATGGTGGAGTAGGTCTCTTGAACGATTGTACCACTGCAAAAACATCAATGTGAAAAATTGTCTGTACATGAAATTACGCCCCCAAAGCTAAGGGGAAACCTGAACACAAGAGTGAGGCTGTAAAGCGTCTTTGGACTGGAAAGACAAGTAAAACCACAATTGGCTGGTAAGAAGTTCAGTTCTCTGTGATTATGATCCACATAGAGTGGCTGGATACATGAAGAACAATGCCCAACTATATACTTTCTCCAAGAGACACAGTTCACCTGTAAGGACATGTCTAGACTAAAATCGAACAATGAAAAAAGTTATTCTGTGTATATATGGAAACCAAAAGAAAGCAGGAGTACCTGCATTTATATGATATAAAACAGATTTCAAGTCAAAAACTATAAAAAGAAACAAGGGGTCAATAAAGCAAGAGAATATAACAATTGTAAATATATATAAACCTAACAATGGAGCACCTAAATATATAAAGCAAACATTAATGGATCTAACTGGAGAGGTAGGAGCAATACAGTAATAGTAGGGGCCTCAATACCAAACTGTCGGGACTGGAAAATCACCTAGATGGAAAGTCAGCAATGAAGCATCATATTCAAACTGCACTCTAGACCAAATGGACCTGACAGACATTAACAGAACATTTCATCCAACGGCTGTAAAATTCAACTTCTCTCAATCACATGTGGAACACCCTTCAGGATAGGTTACATGTTAAGACACAAAACAAGTCTTAACAAATTCAAAAAAGTATATCAGATTCAAAAGTATACATGATTCGAAAAATCATATCAGGTATCTTTTCTGAACATAATGGAGTACAACTAAAAATCAACAGTAGGAGAAGCTTCAAAAGCTCTACAAATATATGGAAATTAAACAATATACTCCTAAATAACTAATGGGTTAATGAAGAAATTAAAAAAGAAGTTAAAGGTTTCTTCAGACAAATGAAAATGGAAATGCAATATAGCAAAACATTGGATACAGCAACAAACATTTCTCTTTAGAGGAACACACATACATATATATACGTATATATAAAAGGTATTGAATAAACAATCTAATGACTCATTTTAAGATACTAGAAAATCAAGAACAAATTATTAGAAGGAAAGAAAGAATAAGGATCAGAGCAAAAATCAACAAATAAAGAAAAAAATACAAAAAAAATCAATAAAAGCATTGTTTAAAAAAAAAAATAAACAAAATTGACAAACTGTTAGCCAGACTAAGAAAAAAGGAGAAAAGTCCAGAAAAATTAAATGAAAAAAGGCAACATTACAACTGATGGCACAGAAATACCAAGGAATATAAGAAATCACTGGGAACAATTATATGTCAACAAATTGCAAAACCTAGCAGAAATGGATAAATTCCTGAACATATGCCACCTATCAAGATTGAATCAGGAAGGAATAGAAAATATGAACAGATCAATAATAACAAGCCTGAAGCAGTAATAATAAAGTGTTTTATCAAAGAAAAGCCCAGAACCTGATGGCTTCATTGCTGATTTCTACAAAACATTTAAACAAAAAAACACAAAAGACCCTGAATAGCAAAAGCAATCATGAGCAAAAAAAAAAAAAAAAAAACAACAACAAAGTTGGAGGAATCACATTACCTGACATATTCACAAAGATTACCAATAAATTCCTGCCTAATACATCTACCAACTTTGTTAAATCATCTTCCCTTTATCACCTTATGTGACATATTAACTGTTGACTTATTTATTTATTCATTTATAGCAGCACACAATAATTGTGCATATTTATGGGGTACATGTGATGTTTTGATACATACCTATGAACATTGTGTAATTATCCAATCATGGTAATTAGCATATCTACCACCTTAAACATTTATGATTCTTTGTTGTAAGAACATTCAAAAATGCTCTTCCAGCTGTTTGAAACATATAATGTATTATTGTTAGCTACAGTGACCCTACTATGCAATAGAGCACCAGACTTTATTCTTCCTGTCTAACTGTAATGATTCTACTTCCACCTTCTATGAGATAATAGGCAAAATTGGGAGTATCAAAATATGTTATAAAACTAAAGCATTGCAAAAGCATTATATTAGCTAAAAAAATGTGGACACAAAGATCTGAGTAGAAGCCTTGAAGGAAGAAAAATACATGGTAAGGTTGGTTCATCACATTGGCATTTCTGGTCAGTCAGTAAATGAGATATTATTGAATACACAATTTACAATACCAAAATAAGAAAAAAGTAGCTTTCTATTTCACATAAAACATAAAAGTAATTTTAATGAGTAATGACTAATATATTAAAAACTATTAGCTAAAAACACCTCCACACAATGACGTGGGCATGTAAAATGAATGAGGAGCCAGCTGAAAGAGGTCCCCATGGCCAGCACTGGAGTAATTTTAGCATCAAAATAAAATAGGTAGAATTGGATAATAACCCAAAATATGAAATAAATATTTATGAGTCAATTCTGATGACATATTTTTAATAAATAAAGACAAATCACTCATGCAGAGAAAAATCAATCATGCAAAAAAATTATAAATAATTTATGTACTTTTAAGCAAATGGAACATAACTCCCTACTCCCTAAATGTGAGCTATGCATAGTAATTAAATTTCTAAGGGTATGGAAGAAGGAAAAATAGTAACTTTACAACAGAAAAACTTGACAAACATAACTTCAGCCAGGAGATCAGGTTGATATCAGCCCTTATGAGTCACATGGGTAGTAGGTATCCTTTATATGATGTGATGAGAATGGTATTTCACCTCAGTGGTCTTCCTCCCCAAAACACATTACCCCAGTCTAATCATGAGAGAAAAAAAACAGATGAATCCCAATTTAGGGATATCCTACCAAGTACTGACCAGTACTCCTCAAAATTGTCAAGGTCATCAAAACAAGAAAAGTCTGAGAAACTGTCACAGTTAAAAAAAAGCCTAAGGAGACATGACAATTAAAATGTTGTACTGTGCACACAATACTACTTCTTGGAAGGAATTCCAGAACACAACGGGCATTTGGTAAAAACTAAGGAAATTTGAATAATTAATTAGAAACATGAGGTATGGTACAGGGCATGTAGGAACTCTACTCAATTTTCCCATTAACCTAAAACTATTTTAAAATAAAAGGTTTATTTAAAAAACTCTCTGAGATATACAATCTGCAGTTATAACCTGTGTCATCTTATGATTATCATGAAAAAAATCTGACAAACTAACAAATGTGTACTTGACTTTTACAACAATGCAAAACCAGCTAATATGCACAATCACCACTTTTCTTGAACCCAACAGAGAGCTGAGGTCTCAGAGCAAATAACTAATCAAAAATCTAAGGAAAGACAGGTCTCCAAAGTGATTCAGGACCCTTGGCAACTTCTTTCTCTCCTAGTTTTTCTGGATACTAATAAGAAGTATTCAGCTAAAGTAATAAATTTTTAAAAACTGAATGTAGGCTTGCAAAAGAATATAGAACATTTAGGGGCTACAGACACAGAAGAAATCTGTACCTACTCACAAGCTCTTCTCCACAGACCCCAGTAGTTTATGGAAAAGACTGCAGGGAAGGATATAGACAGGAACATGCCTCAATCATGCTGAAGACATGTGTGAGGGACTTAGAGACTACTGCGGGAAATTATACAAGAACTGTCTGGATCCTGCTGTCCTATATTCCATATGGAACAAAAGCCTTAAGATGCTTAAGGGAGAAAACCCTGTCATTCTAACAGCAGATGTGAAGGCTCATCCTTGGTCATGGGCAGGGAACTCCTGGGTATAGGCCATTAGAAGTCCACTAGTAGTTGAGGAGGGGCAGGATCCCATGATTATGGCACACAGCAGCTGACCAAGACTGGGACTGAACCAGAACAACAGAGAATGCTGTACTCCATCCACACTTGGCTAGCAAGTGTCTCAGCAACAGTATACTGCTGCGGGTGAAGCAAGAGCATGGAAAGGGGGGATCTCTGAGATCAAGATGCAAAGAGAAATCCTACAGTTTAGGGTAGAACAGTCATTGCAGAAAACCCTGTGACAAACTGGCTGGTCCTCATCTTAAACAAAATATAACACTGGAGGACTTTGAAGCCTGTGGTGTACTAAGGATAACAATAGAGAAAACACTTATAACTTTGACTTGAATGGTAAAAAAGCAATTTATGTAACCAAAAAGTCTGTACCCCATAATATTCTGAAATTAAAAAAAAAAATGGTGAAAACAATGCCTAAACCTAGCACAACACCTAACTTGATTGACTTAACTCTACCTTCAATAAAAAAATAGCAAAAAAGTGTCCATTTTCAGTCATGAATATTATATTTTAGTCTCTGTTGCCCTCACACAAGATGCCTGGCTTTCAATCAAAACTTACCAGATGCACAAGAAAACAAGAAATAAGAAATAAAACAACATGTTGCAAGAGAAAAATCAATCCCCCAAACCAGACTGAGATATGACCCAGATGTTGCAGCATTTGGACAGGAATTCACGATAACTCTGATTGATATGTTAAAGGTTCTATTGAAAAAAGTAAACATCACACATGAACAAATTGAAAATTTCAGCAGAGAGGGGGATGGAGAAGAGAGAGAGAACAGGTTGAAATAAACATTTCAACAGAAGATGGCGGAAAACTTCCAAATTTAATGAAATATACTCTTAGATCATTCAGGCTGTTAGAATACCATAAACTAGGTATTTTATAAACAACAGAAATTTATTTCTCACAGTTCTGGAGGCTGAGTTGTCCAAGATCAAATTGCTGGTGGATTTGGTGTCTGGTGAGGACCTGTTTCCTCTTTCACAGACAGCACCTCCTACTGTGTCCTCATGTGGTGGAAGGGCTAATAAGCTCCCTTTGGGCTCTTTTATAATGACACTAATCCCATTCAGGGGCAGGGCCCTCATGGCCTAACTACCTCCCAAAGCCTCAAACTATTAATACCATCACCTCGGGGGGTAAGATTTCAAAGTATGAATTTTGGGAAGACACAAAACATTCAGACCATGGCAGACACCAAATCACAGACCATGAAGCTGAGGGAACACCAAACATGGCAAATGCCAGATAAATAAGCATATAAATATTAAATCAGTAAACAAACAGGAAAATAAAAACTTAAGACGTATCAGTTTCAAATTTCTGAAAACAAAATATAAAGAGAAGATCCTGAAGGTGGCTGGCAATTAAAATACACATTACATACAGAGGAGCAAAGAACCTCAGAGTCTCATCAGAAGTTATGCAAGCCAAAGACAATGTTGTAATGCCTTTATGTGATGAAAGAAGAAAATCTGTTGGCCCAGAATTCTATATCGAGTGTAAACACTTTTCAAAAAATGAAATACGAGATTTTTTTTCAGACAAACTAAAACTGAGAGAATTCTTTGATAGTATGTTTGTGCTATAAATAATATTAAAGGAACTTTTCAAACAAAAGGATATCTATTTATCATATAGAAATTGGGACAACACACACATACACATAAATGAAGAATAATAGAAATTACATAAATCATGGTAAATATAAAGTTCAGCTTTTTCTTATTTTCAATAGATGAAAATATATAACTCTAATTTAAAATAACAGTAACATATTGTATGTTTGTGGCATATGTAAAAGTAAAAGTTATGACAATGATTCCACCAAAAAGGGAAGGAGAAACTGGTAGCATAGCTCTGTGAGATCCTCACATTACACTTAAAGTTGTATAATATTATTTTAAGGTAGACTATAGCTAATTGAACATTTATAAACTAAGCCCTATACAAATAGCCAGCACAGAGCAGTTAAAGGAAATGAGATCTATCTCACACTGACTTCTCCCTGCCGGGTGTGCAGACAGAGCAGCCCTCCTTCAAGGGGAAAGTGTCCAGAAGCTTTAGGAGGTAGCTTTCAGCAAGCAGAAAATTAACCAGTAGCCCAGCAGAGAAAAGCAAGAAGAGCCCAACACTGAGTATCAGATGGACGGACATGAATAAATATTAATAGGGGGCAAAATCTCCTCTTTTTCCATATACACTAAGGCAAAGCCTGAAAGCTGCCACAGCCACAAAGGACAGTTAAGAAGATATATTCATAAATGCGGAGCATCCATGATGTACTGATTAGGAAAGAGAGAGGGAGAGCACCCTTGCTATGCTGCCTTGGAAGCATGAAATAATTCAGTAGGCTAGCTTTCCTTACAAGGCACCTTACCGTCTTAAGAACAGCAAGAGCTACCACAATCATTCCCAGACTTGGCTTACAGTCATATTTAGATCTGTGCAAGTTGACGGTGGTTGCAAGAAACAACTCACTAAAGGCCCTAAATCACCACCTATGTCAGGGCTAAATCCATTACTTCAGGGACAAAGGAGTGAATTATTGACTCTGAATGGACCATGCTTAATACATTTGTATACAGGAAGATTAACTCAAAAGCCTCTTAACCCCGAAAATCAATTCTTCCCTTCTTAATATCTGGCTCATGTGGAGACAGGGAAGTTTATAACATTGCATACCCAATAGCACCGAAAAAGGAGACTTTCATCTTCAGAACAGTCATTAAATCAGGGGAATATTTCCAATCCAAACAGTGTCCATGCCAGCCCCTGAAGGTTTATATTTATATAGTAAACCACCAAGATAAATATTTGTGAAGTGCCTGTCATTCTAAGATAGAAATTTTGTTCGTCTATTACTGAAAGTTCTCAAAAACAACTTTCATCCCAACACTCCCTGCCTGTCCCCACCAGGACGCCCACCCCCCATGTCCACCAGTCCTCTATGATTTCTGGCATATTCTCCCAATCTGTAAAACAATCACGGAGCATTTCAGACTATATTCTTGGAATTCTTTTCTGATTTAGAATCTGGTTTCTAAATTGGATCCATGGATAAAGTACTACAAAACTTGTATTCTTGTTTTCCCCTCCTTCTATGCTCTAGAATGCTAAATATGTTACTAAGAGGAGGTCGAACTAAAGATTCAGGGAGAGCCTGTGGCAAAACACTGTAGTGGGGAACGCTTTGGTGTCATCCTGCAATATTCAGCTCAGGGCCTTTCGCACCCAGGAAATTTCTATATCATGCTTCACTGCTGAGAATTAGAGACTCAGATTTGAGTTCAAGTCCATTTTCTGCTTCCTTGTAATTTGAAGACCTGGGACAGTCTCTACATGCTCTGTGGCTTCAGCTTCCTCTGCTATAAGTGGACATCATGTCTACCTCGGGCTGTAGTGATATTTAAGTAAGGTAACAGGAATTGTCCATCACAACACCTGATATGTAATGTGCAATTATCATTACTCAGAGAATGCTAACTTCTTTTTTTTGACTTCCAGAGTTTAATTAACATAATCTCTTATCTTTGTCTAATTATCCTATAAACATTCAGGTAAACTATGCATAATCCATTCTCTGAAAGAAGAAAGTATGTAATGCATGTATTATAAAGGGATTAATATAGCTTAAGGTAGGTGCTCCAAAATATTTATAAATTTTTATTGTATTGTTTTATAATAGAAATTAATAATATAAAATATAAAAGTTGATCAATTAATTTCTGCTTTTCTATTCTAATAATCCCAAACAAATAAATAAAAACAAAAACAAAAACAACTCATACAAAAGATGTTCATTACAACATTATGTATGTTGGAGAGAAATGTAAAATTTTCTGAATACTCAGTGAATAATTAAATAAATGTTGGTTCTCTCACAGAGTTGAATGTTGTATAGCCTTTGAAAAGTCCTTCTGTGAAGAAATGTTATTAAAATATTGAAATGAAATATGTTTACATTATATGCTCAAAAAATCAGGGCACATTTTATATAGATTATCAAGTCAATAACATAAAACATGCTTACGTGACGTATACTATATATTCATACATGTATATCCACATACATACAATTTAAATAATTAAAGTATACACATATTATGTATGTATACATGTAAAGCATGTCTACAGACATAAAAAAGAGTGTATGTATATATATATATGCACATATATTTGTGTGTATATAGAGAGAATATATACTAAGCATAGGACATTTATTAGGCATTTATTAAGTGCCAGACAGTAGACTAAATGTTTTACATGCAATACTTAACATTTTCATGTTAAAACCATGAGTTAAGTTCTATCTCTTTATTTTGCAAATACAGAAACAGAGACCTAGAGAGGCTAAATCATCTAAGAATATCCACAGAAATTTCACACTTGAATGGCAAAGACTTGAAACTTGAAATGCAGTCTGTTTGATTCAGTGTGGATGTGCACTGTCTCTGTGCAACACAGTCTCTGAGTGCATAAGTTCCATGAGCATTTGTTAAAGTTAAAATACATCCAATGCAAAACAGGGGCTGTCAGGCATATTGATTGCTTCATTTAAGGCTGTGATAACTCTTTTGTTTAAATGTAACTCCAGGGATCCACAGAATTTGGCTTCTAACTGTGACACTGCTTCAACTCTTGTTTTTGATCATGAGTATTTTCTGGGATATTGACCGTGACCTGCTGCTTCTTGCCTGATTTCAAGGTTTGACTCTAACTTTCGTGGTTGGCTTCTGTCTTCTGAACTGTCATCTACAGAGTTAATTCCTATTTAAAACACTCAGCTCTAGCCTAAGATTATTAAAATATATATAAGAATTTTACCATTTCTCGTATTTTGTCATACAGACCAGTGGGTCTAGGAAGCAAAATGCCTAAATTAAAATACTAGCTTCAATGTTTTTTATTGTGATTTTGGGGCAGTTAACTTTGATTCTGTTTCTGAATCTATAATAATACTTACTTCAAAGATTCTTTTATGAAGATTAAACAAATTATTATGTATGTAAAAGTGCTAAGAATAGCTTCTGGCAATTTGTAAGCACAATAGTTTCCCTCTTTTGGTCAATTTCTGTTAAGTTCATAAATATATAAAACACACAGACAATGTCTGGTACATTATAAGCACATTGTAAATTATTATTTTTCTTATTCATTTTTTA
Source organism: Indri indri (assembly GCA_004363605.1). Taxonomy (NCBI): domain Eukaryota; kingdom Metazoa; phylum Chordata; class Mammalia; order Primates; family Indriidae; genus Indri; species Indri indri. The sequence continues at coordinate 80,010 of RJWJ010001762.1, forward strand.
GCTTCCTGTGTCCCTCACAATCCCCCCTATTACCTGTAGACAGCCACATTATTTGGGGTGATTTGGAACAGTATGTCTTCCAAAATTCAAATTTATAAATATCTTTTAAATGCAAATGAAATCTCTGTTAAATAGGTGCAAGCTCTCCTCTGCTGTCCACATCAGTCACTTGCTTCCAAGCAGCCTCTATAACCACACGGGAGGGGGAGTACAAATGGCCTCTATGTTTACTAACCACAAATCTGCTGACATGGGAAGGTAATTTGAGAATAATGAACACTCCTTCAAGGTACACGCTGAATCTACTGTAAATTCTTCCCTTTAAGTTTACTCATCTATCAAATAGAACAGGAGGGTTTCACCTTATCTCCTGGAAATTGCTGCCAAGTGGATATATTGATTTAGCTGGCCATTTAATGGGCTGGGTGTCTATTATATTTTACCACATTGGTAAATGGGGTTTATTTAATCCCATTCTCAGTATAAAAGGTTTCAGCATTGATAAAATCTGCAAAGACAGATACGAAATAAATTGTGCTCTTTTAATGGAATTACTACAGAGAATAAAATGCCAAGGAAAGATGCTCACCCCAAAGCGTAAATCGCCTAAGCAATTCTCTACTTCAAATATATTTTGAAAGAAGTGTTGTTGACTAGTTGAATTATTTAACCCTTGTAAATACAGCTTCTTTTTTAAAACTTATTTTGCTCATGTGGAAATCGTTTGCTTGCAAGTAAAGAAAAGGGAACAAATGGAAAATTATACAGTCCATTTGATTGATAGATTCAGCAAATTGGGATAATGCAGCAAGACCAAATTTAACTTTATACCTATGGCTCACCCCTCCTCCCTCCAGAATAAGCAAGCTGTGCACCTTAAGTTAAAAAAAAATTTAATATGGCCCTTCTTCCTTCCTTTACATCTGATGATCATTGATGCACTGTAAATATTTCTGCAGTGTTAAATGATGTTTGATATCTCATTGTTTCATTTATATATTTCTCATCCTATCTTTTATTTTCCAAGCCTCTTAGAAATGATTAAATTCTGTTGGTCTTTCAGACTTCACAGAGATTAGATCCAAAATAATGGTTATTAAAAATAGATGACCAAGGTTTGTATCCTCAGACGACTAATTCATGTTCATAGTGATCTCAGAAAAAAAATATGCAAAAGTATGGAACAGGGGTGGGGAATATTTTCATGTTGAAAGACTGCATTAATTTAGCTGTAATCAAATAAGGCCGTATTCAAGAAACTTCAATTAGATATACTTAAAAATGTGTTATACATTATTTTGTAAAAATCTAACTACTATGTACTTAATAATTTCAAATAATGAAAACTATTTGTTAATTTTAAAGTTACTTAACTTTTAATGACTTTGTTCTGTCTGCTTTTTGTTGGAAAGCATTTGAATATTTGTTTGCAGCACGGAGGTCCACAGTTTCAGTTGATCCTCTATAAGGGTATTAGTCATTTATGACCTTAAGGATGTCTTGATTTGGGTTAGGTAGGAGAATGTAGGTTCACCGCAATAAGTGGTTGAAAAGCAAGAAAGCATTTTTCGGGCATGATGCCGAAGGTGTGGGTATTCTACTGCATTTTTCCATATTTCAATTGGATCTTTCTTAGCATCAAACAATGACTTTAAAATGTCATCTACTGAGAGCGCAATCAATTTCATCTATAGTTCTTTAGGTGCCGTGGTGATATCAACTAGGTGAGGCCGAAATGCTAATTTGAGTGTGATATCATGATTTTCAAAGTCAGCGAAACTTTCATTATATTCTCTAAGTAATTGTTCTATAACAGCTGTGTATTCTTCAAATGATTTGCATATATCATCCTGCTCATCAATGACCTTTGCTAACTGGGGAAAATGTTCATCTGAAATTTCCTTTTGAAGAATTATTTTGAAAAATGATAGCTTTTTCCAAAATACTTGGATTTTTTGCCACACGTACATAGACTTAGTTTTACTTTGCAAAGAAATATTCAGGGCATTTTGATTTAACATGTTATCACACAGAAATGCTGCATTTCTATACAAATCTTTCAATAATTCACATTGCTGATTCTGTTCTTCATAAAATTTAACTATCTGTTCTCGCAGAGATAAAATTTTGCCTAACACCTGGCCCTGTGACAGCCAATGCACTTTAGAATGACATGGCAAATTCACACTGAATACTCATCCTTCAACTTTAGTGTGTTATGAAACTGACAATGCCCTGTTGCATTTGTATGAATTATAGTTAACAATACTTATAACTTGCTGCAAAGTGTCACTTAAAATAGTAGCTTTAACACAGAGATTTTGCTGATGCAAGACACAATGAAAAGAAATAAGAGCATCTGGATCTGTTAATACTTTTTTTATTACCTGTGCAATAGACTCTCATGTTTTCCTGTCATGGAAGGTGTGCCATCTGTATATGCACTCACTGAGCTTACCAAATTCAGTGCAACTTCATGACATTTATCTTGAAAATTGGTGAAAATATCTGTTCTATCTATTCCCCATGTTCTGTTTGCAAAAGTGTTCAAAGTGAGTCACTTTTTGTAGCAAAGAAAATCTTCCATTATGACCCAAATGAAGTATAAAACCTGTGCCGAGTCAGTAGTATCAGTTGATTCATCCAAAGCAATTGAATAATATATATTTTCTTTTTGAAGTATTGAATGAAGTTGTTCTGTTAAGTTGAAAGCTAATTCATGCTGCCAATCAGTTATGGTTCTCCTTGAAAGAGGCAGTTGTTTGTGCTTTGAAATGTTATCAGGATCTAAGCATCCTGCAACTTTGACAATGCATTTTTTTCACAATTTCTACATCACTGAATGACTTCCTTTTTTTTCCTGAGTATACAAGCTACTTTATAAGTTGCTTCAGTGACATTATTTCCAGGTCTTATTGGTGCTTGAATGAATTATCTTTGCTTTTGCTTTTCATCTTCTCATTTTTGCAATGCAACCTTTCATGCCTCTCCCTCTAATTTAAAATGTGTGTGGTCCTTATGAGTGTTATGATGCTGATGAGTGTTGAATTTCTTTAACGTTGATATTGCAGTATCACAAAGCAAACAAATCATCTTATCTTTAGCAGAAACAAGATAATATTGCAATTCCCAATCCTCATTTAAAAAAAAAAATCTGTTTTCTTCCTTCAGTGTTCTCTTGGTCTTCTTTGACATGATGGGAGCAAACAGAATTTAAAAACACTGTTGAGCTGTGCAATTATTCACAAATTCCACTTCAAACAGAAACGCAGTCACCGTTGTCAAAAGCTGATAACAGACTGGTGTACTTGACCCCATAAATTCTTCACCAACCAACCTCCTGCGGTCATGGTGCCAGTCAGGTGGCGGAAGTTAGAACTCAATCATGAGCGTAGCAGCTGTCAATTTAGCCTTTATGGCTTACTAATGTTCTAATTGTGCCGGTCAATCTGGGAAGATTATTTCATTGAAATGTATTTTATTATTTGGTATTTTAAATACATTCAATTTTAAAATAAAATGAAAATATAAAAGATGAACAAAAATGTATTAATATTAATAAAAATAAAAGGATTTGTTCTGTAAAATTTGGATTCAGTCAAAAGGCCTCACTTACGAACCTAGAAGACTGCATGTGGCCTAAAGGCTGCAGGTTCCCCACCTCTGGTCTAGAAGAAAAAATTGAAAAAGTAAATATATAAATCAATCAGAATGGGCTATTGTCTTCATTTGGTAATTGAGATTATGCTGTGTATACAATGTTATTTTTTGCTTTGATTTGTTATTATATAATAAGCATCTTCTCTAGTCTTCAAAATTCTATTTAAACATCATTTTTATGATTGCAGAATAGTCCATTTAACACATGCATCTTCATAGTTTCGGATATCTACTTTTATTTATAAATTTCAACTCTCGTGTGCAATGCCTTGAGATATAATCTAAATTTGAGATTTCTTAAGATATCACTCAATCAGCTTGTGCAGATTGTTTAAGCTCTAATTACATATTGCAAAATTATTTTCAAAAATATTGTTAAGTACACAAAACCTCATCTAATGTTTTAAATCTCAAATACCCTGATACCTAAAATCTTCTCATTTGGTACAAAACTTGGCTTACCTGAACTTATTGAATATCTAAAGCTGACCTAAACAGACATGATGTGGAGGTGTCAAAGCCCTCCAGCCAAAATTACTAGGAACACACCTGCAGCTGAACAGGTTGAATTTATTACTCAGTGTAGCAAGGAAGAACACACACCATGAGGAGCCGTGGGATATCTCAATGAGTATTAGAAAGAACCTATTATAGCATTTGGGCTTTTTTTGGGTGATTTGGAAAAGGTATAAGGAAGTGGGATTAGCTCTAGATAGGATTCTGTCAGAAAGCAGGGGCAAGTCTATGATTAGGTATCTCCATAAATCTATAGAAAAGCTATAGCTCTCAGGCTAGGGTGAGAATGAAGAATCACCAGTAAGTAATTGGTAAAAAAGGAATAGTCACTCATTTTAGCCTGAAGTGAATGTTTAACCTTGTTTTTGTTTGTGCTTAGACAAAATTATGAAGTGGACTTGTATTGTCTTCCTTTATCATGGTCTCAGAGTAGCCTCGTCCAAGGTTGGCATTCCACAAGCTTGATCATGTCAGATAATAGGAGTGTAACATATAAGTGCCGTAATGGCAAGCCCTAAGTGTACCATGCCAGCTTCTGGATGTCAGAGGCTACTTTTGTTTTACTTTTTCAGAGGTTCATTATGCACTTTATTTCTTCTAGTTTTTGAAATATCTATGTATAGATTTAGCTGCAAAAATTAAAATAAAGTGTTCATTATAAAAGGCTGCCTCAGAGACTGCTGGAAGGTGCATATTATCTTGACTTTTCTAACATCTGAAAAAAAAATTAATTCTAATATACATTTGTCCCCAGGCTTTTAATATAGAAGAGCTTGGGCTTATATCATTTTATAATTGTATATACAAATGAACAAGAAGGGCCATTTCAGTGCATACTCATCAGCACTGAAGATCCTTACTTTTAGAAATATTATTTTATTGCATAAGTGGTTTGATGTACACAATTCCTAACTGGATACCTAGCATGTGAATTGGAATCAAGTATAAAAAAAAGTTACAGTCCACAGGCCCTGCTGCCCCTAGATCTCATCTGTTCATGAGTTCTGCCTGGTGTTCCCCGCTGTGTAGTCTAACCTCCCACAGTTGTTTTGCTCAGCTCTGCTCTAAGTTCTGCACTGTGTATTTTAGGGGAACTAGATGGATATAGAAAAAGAGACATCAAGAGGGGAAGAGGAGTTGATCAAGAGATAGGACTCTAGCTGCCTCAGAAAGCAGATATTTTCCAAGAGAGGAGCAACTTTTCTGCTTTCTATTCACTAAAGCTGTTGGTGAACTGAAATCCAAAGTAGAGAGTAAAGAAGAGATGAAACCTTTTTCTTGTTTGTGTCTATGTCACCAAGCTGACTTTGTATCAGGGGGTGGCAATACTATGAGGTGGATCAAATGTTCATGTTGTTTAAAATATTAAGCAAATATTAAAACCTGTTGTTAAAAGTAATCAAGGCATATAATTTATTGAAAGGAAATGAAGAAAGTAGTTTGTTCTCTGGACTGTGCATCTACCAGTTGTCAACAGAAAAGAACCCAAACTCTGTAAAATAATTTAAAGAGTTTTATTCTGAGCCTGGAGAGCCATGCCCAAGAAGCCTTGAGCCAGTGGTCCTGTCGTGGTTGGGTAAGTTTGGTTTTATACATTTTATGGAGACAGGAATTACACATAAAATCATAAATCGATACATGGAGGGTGTATATTAGTTTGGTTCAAAAAGACAAGGCATCTCAAAGTGGGGGCGTGAAGGTTGTAGGTAGGTTTAAAGAGTCTTTGATTTGTATTTGGTTTAATAAATGAAGATTTGTCTGAAGACTTGGAATGTTTTAACTTAAGATAAAGAGGTCTGTTAATCAGAGATGAGCCACAAACATTAACCAAAACTCAAGTGATCTTTTAAGTAAATTGATAGCCTGTAGGTGTGGTTTAAGCTTTGTCTCATATGGCCTTAGGCTTGTTAATGATTTAGTCTCTTATTGTTACAAAGAATAACCCCAAAGGGGACAGAGCATAACCAGGCGTGTCTGAGCTCTCTTCTCCTCATGGCTGGCAACTCAGCTGTACGGTTTTCTTGGGTACCCGTGGCCAAGAAGGAGTCCATTCAGTTGGCTGGGGTCCTAAGATTTTATTTTGGTTCACACGGTAGTTCAAAAATTGTATACTGCACTGAAATTTCCTGGAATGATTCTTTAAAATGTAGTTTCTCAGGCATAACCTTCTTATATTCAGATCCAGGAGATCTGTTGTAGAGCCTGGGAATGTGTAATATATGGATTTTTGTATGAGAAACCATATAGTAGGTACACTTCCCTTTGAACCAGAGAAGTGAATTTGTTCTGAGATTCTCCACTAGTTGTGGACACAGTTAACAAAAAAGTCTTGATAAATTAATGAGTGTTTGGGGCACCTTTATTGTCACGAAACACTTTGCAATGGGTTCCAACAATGGCTATACAATATTTTGGATGTGTGTACGAGAGAGGTAAGACTATAATTAATGTTTTCATTATAGACATTAATCTATAATGAAGATGAACAGTGAAGAGGGAAGAAGTCTTCCCTGTAGCCCTTCAGTCATTTACATTTTACAAAATGATACAGGTAAAGAAGAAGGCCTAATCTATGATCAGAAAAACAAAGGTTATATGTTCCTAGATTACAGCTGCCTGTTGTGTGACTCAGGCCTTATAATCACGTTTTTTAAAGCTCAAAATAATTTAGATTTCCAACAGTTTAGATTTTGAATTACTTATTTTTACAAGAGATAGAGAAGAAAATGATCCAGCTATTATTCAGAATGATTGCAAGAGAATGTGAAGCAAACCGAGGGTATCAGCAAGTTGAGAAGTTTACAAAAGTGGAAATTAAATAGAAAGCTAGACAAGGTCCATCATTATATTCCTGAATTCATGGTATACCAGAAACACTTGGGGAGCAGATGATTCGCTTGTTTGTTCTACTCAAGTTTTTCCTACTGGTATTAACACTTGGCTTCACTTACAAGAAATATCCAAGACCCCTTTTCCTTTCCTAAACCAAATATTGGTCAAATATTGCTGCTCAAAAACTCATACTGGTTTATAATCTTCATTAAAGTACCAATTGCTCATTATGTGGGACACTAAGGTAGCTACCAACCAGCATTATCATTCATTACCATCATAATCATTACTGTTCTCTAGGGATTTATGGAATCTGAGAGAGTAAGTTTCTGGCTAAACCCTCAACTTCACTTTATAAAAGTTAAAGTAAAATGTAGATGCAGTTTTAATACATTTATATTCAGGTGCTGATGATTCATACAGCTGGCCTCCCAGCACCAGGAAACCTACATGAGCCCATGTAGGAAATTGGCCATTGGTTCTCCATAGAAGAGAGAGGACATGGAAACAGGGGAAAAGAGGACAAATACATGAACCCACATGCCTCTTGTGAAAATGACTTTCTGGCATGGAGTAGCTTTTTTCAATTCCTTGTAGAAAGTACTTCTCTGTTTTATACTTGTGAAAATAATGAATTCAAAATCTAAGCTGTTGAAACTTTAAAATATTTAGAGCCTTAAGGGAATGTGATTATGGTACATGAATCACCTAAATAGGCAGCAATAACCTAGGAACTATAACCTTTATTTCTCTGAATATAGATGAGCCTTTTTCCTTACCTACATTGTTTTGTAAAATGTTGTCAATGACCACAGGGTGCCAGGGAAGACCCTTTCTTTCTTAACTGTTGATCTTCACTATAGATTAATGTACTGTTCCTCTTTCAGCTCTCATACAAAAACTTTGTGACTATCACATTGTCTAAAATGGTATGTTAAATGCGCTCTTTTAAACTTGAAATAAATTGAAAACAAGCTGTAAAGAAATGAAACAATCTGTATGAAAAACAAATTATAACTAAATTGTTGTAACTCATAAACCAGACTAATATAATATAGAAGATATTATAATAATATCTTCTATATTATATAGAAGATATTATAAACCTACTAAATTTGTTTGTTTTCTGTCTATATAAGCAAGACCTTAACTTTTAACTTCAGAACACTGACCCTATTCCTTTCGAGTCTGTGTCACTCAAATGGGTATTGTCAGATTCTCACTTGAATAAACTCATTTAAACTGAATTCTGACACTTTTGATTATTTCAGGTTGACATACTCAATTTTGCTACTAAAGGCATCATATTTAAGATTAAGCCATAAACTGTTTTTTGTTTGATATTTTTTCTAAAATATATTTCTGATAGATTAGGTACAGTTACATATTTTAAGTTACCTTCAGTTCTTACTGTCACAAACTAATTTTTTAATGAGATCACAATAGTGTTCACAAAATTAAAAATATGTTACGAATTTTCTACAGAAATTCTGGTTTTAAACGCTGTTTTCTTCTTTCCTGATAAAACATCGAAATGCCTGGAAATGCTACTATGTATGTTATCATAACTAATGGAAGCTAAACATTTTTTTTATTCCAAGTCCAGCTTTTAGGCTTATAAATCATTATCTTATTTTAAAACACATTCCATCTATATAGATAACTGTCCAGTTTGAAAAATACAATGTCAGACAAAGAATGAGGGGGAATATTATTAAATTTTGGTCCTTTTACTGTTTTCTTTATGACACTAAACTAGGGCCCTTGAACTTCTTTGATTAGTTTCTCCATCTCAGAAGTAGTTTCTAAATTTGAGTGGACCCCATGAAAATATTGTTTAACTGACAAAAATACCAGCATTTTTGGCCTCCCCAAAGCCATCTCTTTCCCATCTGCCTGTGTCTGTACCATAAGTATCCCCCATGTTACTTTGAAACGATGGCTTAGCAAACACGTCTGAGACTAGAACAAAATCACTTATCAGTGCCATTTTCCTTCTAACCAAACTCTCACTCTGTTTACCCAGGACTTGCTTCAAAACAAGGGACCATAGAGACAAAGAAAATAGTGTCAGAAGGTTAAAGGAAACATAGGATGAAAGAAATGAAGATGAGAGTCAAAAAATGAATGGGTGAGAACAAATTTTTGAACTGTATGTTAGCAGCAATAATTGGAGATTGTGCCCAAAACTAAACAGCAGTGTTACAGTCTAGCTTCCTCTAGGAATATCTCACTAATTTGGATTTTTTTATTGAACATATCAATCTATGCAAGTTTTCAAATAACTATACCTTATTAATTTATGAATATACACTTTTCTTTTAAACCTCTTGGGATAAAAAGTGTTTCAAAAACATGTTACATTCACCTCTGGTTATAATATCCCATGTCCAAACATTTAAAATGAATTTACAGTTAGGATTCTTTTCTAATTTCCTCCAATTCAATATTATGCAGAGCTAGTTTTATAATGTTTCTAGGCCTCTCACCTTAGCAGCTCTGTGCATGGATGGTTTGACAGGTAGACCATATGGAGGCGGAGAATGAAAGTGAATAATATTCTTCTCTAAGTGTGGAAGATCTGGTTTTCCATTTCATTTCAGCCACATGCTGCTGTGAGGTGCTGAGTAAGGCATTTAATTTCTTTAAAACTACTTATCTCCGAAATAATGGCGGAACTCTGCTAACTCACTATTCTGCCTCTACAAAAAAAAAAAAAAAAAAAAAATCATAGAACATTTAATGCTTTAAAATAATTATTTATGAAGACAACAATACATTTATTTATAAAAAATATTATAATTCACAATGAATCCACACATTATATTACTAAATCTGTACTGCATGTGGAGAGAAATATGGTTTTTTTATTTCCATTTTACAGTCTCAGAGAGATTGAATTTCCTAAGGTATGATATACTGGTTGAAAGGTGTTACATGAAAAAAAAAGTGTCAATGATAATATAAGTTTCAGAAATGCTGATATAAAGAGAGTTTTAAACTTTCTTTATTGAAAGACTTCTCAGAGCTCTTAATGCCCTAATGTATGTCATGAATGTGTAATATACAGAGATACATTTTCTGCTGCATATTCAATTTCAGAATCCCTGAGGGAGTGCTTTTGCCAAGCAACAATGGAGAAGATCATATAATATCACACAGCAAGCAATTGGCTAAAATCGGATGGTTATGAAACCCACAAAATCTTGAAGCAAGATTTCTCATACCAAGAAAAGTGTTTTTTCTGCCATTACACAGTGAAGTGTATAGAAAAATGGCAATTGTGTTGACCCCCCCATTTGCTAATTCCTGAACTTTCCATCTCTCTGTCTGTCTCTCTCTGTCTCTTTCTCTCTTCCTCTCCCTGTTTCTCCTTTTTTTTTTTTTTTTTTTTTTTTTTTTTTTTTTTTTTTTTTTTTTTTTTTTCTTCTTTTCCTTTTTTTTCTTTTTTTTTTTTTTTTTTTTGTTGGTTTGGCCTGGCTAGCTGTTTAATATATACACACACACAATACACACACAAACACACATACTTATTCACACATATATATGTGTGCATAAGTGTATGTGTGTGTGTGTATCAATAAAACTCTGATGGGGCAAACAAATAAAGATGCTACTGGTGTACTTTAAGTATGAGGGTTGATGGTACAGGTATTTTTTTTTCCTTAAGATTTCTCGTACTTACAGCTAACCCTAAGTGAATTCTGTTAATCTTGATGACTTTTAGGCTCTACACTAACAGGGAGTAATGGCTAAGGGGCACTTGTAAGTGGCCTAGCTAAACATTGACAAAGTAATCCAACACTGAAACAATCTGAAAAGACCAGCAGGGTGTTGTCTTTTTCTTTTCTTCTTCTTCTTTTTTTTAACTTTTATGGCTCCAGGAATTTCAGAAAATTTCTGTCAAATCACTACATGACCAGTAAAGAAATGAAACAAAAACTTCCATGACCACACGTGATGGAGAATATAGTTTCTACAGAAATGATTTTGAAAGGTTATTAGCAACAAACAAACAATTCCAACCCCAAGTAAGCAGCGACTACAAATCATGGGTAGTGTGACTATCTGATTTCAAGAATTACCACATTATAATATCCAAAATGTCCAGTTTTCAACAGAAAATTACAAGAAATGAAACAAAACAAGAAATTATGATCTAGTCACAGGAAAAAAAATTAACAGAAACTGTCCTGAGAAAGCCCAGATATTGGAATCACTAAAGAAAGACTTTAAACAACTATCTTAAATATACTCTAAAAGCTAAAGCAAATCATGGACAAAGAAGGAATGGAAACCAGGAGAATAACGTCTCAACAAATAGAAAATATAAATAAAGAGGTATTTTTAAAAAAAAAAGTAACACAAATATTCTGGAGCTAAAAAGTGTAACAAAAAATTATTAGGAGAGTTCAAATGCAGATTTGAGCACGGAGCAAAAAGAATTTGTGCACCTGAAGATGACTTAATTAAGATTATCTAGCCATGGAACAGAAATAAAAATGAATAAAGAAAAATGAGTAGAGCCTAAAGAGACCTGTGAGACACCATCCAGAGTGCCAAAATTTAATGGGAATCTTAAAAGGAGAGGAGAGAGAGAAAAGTAGAAAAGATATTTGAAGAAATAATGCCTGTGAATTTCCCAAATGAGATGAAAGACATGAATCAATACATCAAAGAAGCTCAATGAACTATAAGTAGCATAAACTGAGAGATCCATACCAAGAGACATTATAACATTATAATCAAAGTGTTAAAAGTAAAAACGAGAGGCTCTTGAAAGCAGCCAGAGAGAAGCACATCATCATGCATGTATAATTCTCAATAAGATTAGCAACCTATTTCTCAGAAGAAAATATGGAAACCAGAAAACTGTGAGCCATATAGCTGGTAAAACTCTCCTTTAAAATGAAGAAGTATTAGAAAATGCTCAAGCAAACAAAGGCAGAGGAAGTTTGTTGCTAGTAGACCTGCCATAAAAGAATGCTATAGGGTGTACTCAAGGCTGAAACGAAAGGGTACTAGACAGAAATTCTAAACCATAAAGACAAATAAAGACCACTGTAAAGATAACTGGGTAAATATAAATCTTAGTATTATTATATTTTTGCTTTGTAACTTTGTAACTTTTTTTGGTATTGTACTTTTGGTTTGTAATAGAAGATCAGCAAAGAAATAGAGGACCTGAACTACATTATCAGCCACTTTAGACCTAGAAGTCATCTGTAGAACGCTCTACCCAACCACAAAAGAATATACATTCTTCTCAAGTTCACATAGAACATTCTCTAAGAAAAAACATATATTAGGCCATAAACTAAATAAGTTTTAAAATATTAAAACCCTACAAAGTATTTTGTCTGATCATAATGAAGGAAAACTAGAAATTAATGAGACAGAAAATAATAAAATTTGAAAATAAATGAGAATTAAATAATATACTCTTAAATACCAAATGAATCAGAGAAACAATCACAAAATAAATTAGAAAATAATTATACATTGTGACCAAGTGAAATTTATCCCAGGAATTCAAGTGTGATACAAAATATAAATCAATTAATGTAATACAATAAAGGGGAAAAACATATGCCATTTTTATTGATACAGGAAAAGCATTGGAAAAAATTTAACACCCTTTCATAAAAAAAAAACACTCCATGTATTAGGAATAGAAGGGAACTTCTTCAGTATGAAAAAAAAAAGCATTTATTAATACAAGCAAATAAACAACAGAAAAATGCATGCTAGTACTATACATAATGATAAAAGGCAAAGCTTTCTCCCTGTGATTAGGAATAAGTTAAGGATGCCAAAATAATAATATAATACTTAGGGACATAATTAAACAAGAAGTGGACACATCATTTACTGAAAACTACAAATCACTGGATGAAATTTCCACACAAGAGGAAACAATTCATGGATTGAAAGACTTAATGTATATCCAGAAGACACTAGTCCTTACATTGGTTTTTAGACTCAGTGCAATATCTATTACAATACCAGTGACTCTAAAGCTGACTTTCATATTCATATGTAATTGGAAGAGATCCCCAATATCCAAAAACTCCCAGAAAAAAATCTAAGTTGAGGAATTCACATTTCCCAATATCAAAATTACTACCAATCTATAATAATGAAAACAATGTGGTACTGACACAGAGATAGACATATAGATCAAAGAAATATAATTGAGGGTCCATAAATGAACAGATACACTGATGGTCAATTGATTTTTGACAAGAGCACCAAGACCACTCAGTGGGGAAAGAATAGTCTCCTTGACAAATAATGCAAGGACAAATGCGTAACCACAATCAAAAAAAAAAAAAAAAAAAAGAGTTGGATCCTTCTCTCACACCATATATTTAACAATTAACTCTAAATGCATCAAAACCTAATACATAAGAGCTAAATGTATAAAATTCTCAGAAGAAAACATAAGAGTAAATTTTTATAACCTTGGAGTTGTCAATGAGTTCATAGAAAGCACAAGCTACAAAAAAAAAAAAATTGGGGCTTCTTCAAAATTCAGAAATTTTGTGCATCTAAGAATGCTATCAATAGAGTAAAACGACCTGAAGAATATGACAAAATATTGCAAATCAATTTTTCTAATAAGAGTATAGCATCTAGACTACCAAAAGAAAACAAAACCCTTGCACTTAAAAAAAAAAAAAAAAGACAAACTACCCAAATAAATGGGAAAAGGACTCCTGTGGACATTTATACAAAGAAGATATACAAATGGCAAAAAAAAAAAGCACGTGAAAAGATGCTCAATATCATTAGTCAACAAGGGAAACACCAATCAAAGCCAAAATGAGACCACTTCACCCCCACTGCAATGGCTATAATTTAGAAAACAAAATGAAAATGGAAAATATCAAACGTTGGCAAAGATGTGAAGAAGTTGAAACCCTCATACATTATTGGTAGGAATTTCAAATGGTACAGTCACTGTTAAATACAGTCTGACACTTTCTCAAAAAGTTAATTGCCATGTGTATAACACAGTGTATCTATTTCTAGATAAATACTCAAAAGAATTGAAATCTGGAGTTCAAATAAAAACTATTAATAGTACTTCAATGTTCATAGCAGCACTATTAAAAATAGTGTTATTCATAAAGCCACTATATTTCCATCAACTGATTAATAGATAAAGAAAATGTGGTATATACGTGCAGTGGAATATTATTCAGACATAAAAAGAAATGAAATGCTCACACATGTTACAATATGGATGAATCTTTAATGCATTATGCTAAGTTAAAGAAGCCAGCCAGAAAAAGCCACACACTGTAGAATTTCATGTATGTGATACATATGGAATGGGTAAATTTAGAGACACAGTGAGCAGATTAGGGTTTGCCAGGGGGAGTGGAGAGGAGAGAATGGGAGTAACTGCTTAATGTGAATAGGGTTCCCTTTTGGGGTGATGAAAATATTTTGGAACAAGAGAGTGGTGATGGTTGCACAACATCGTGAATGTACTTAATGCCCCTGAATTATACACTGAAAATGGTTAAAACAGGGAAATGCATGTTATGTGATTTACTGCAATAAAAATATTTGTTTTGCTCTTTGGTTTCAATCTCGAGTGTAGCCTTAGACGAAAGATGAAGAGGGAACATAATCATTTAGAGAGCATCGCAATAAGATGCACACACTGTAGTGCTGTGGCTCTAAGGATGCCACCTTCATAAATTGACCCGGCAAATATTCCTGACCTGCTAGGCACAAAAGCATGTATAACTGGAGTGCAAAGGCTGAAAGTCGAAATACCAGTGGGATTTGTCAAATGAGGCACTTGAAAAATTGTGTACTGTAGATTCAGGCAGGGATTTTGTGAAGGAACAACACCTAAATCCAAGAGGGAAGCTGTTGCAGCATCTAATTCGTCTTAAGAATTTCAATGATTAGTCATAAAATAAATGCTCTGTTTTTTCCAAAAAATTTGTTTTGAGTGTTTTGAACTAAAATAATGATTTTACAAAGGGAAATCATTTTATCTCTCAAAGGCATTAATTGAATTTTTTATTATTTCTATTAAAGGTATTTATTTAAGTTTATCAAATTTATCAAAACAGGATTTTGTTTTATTACGTTGCTACATGCTAAGCTAAGCCTTTACATATGACATAACAGGCTTATAAGAAATATACCATAGATTGGAAATGCCATCTTTAAAAAAAAAAAAAGTAAGCTTATGGAATTTTCTCCCAGCCTATTGATGTAGTAAGCAATAACATATGATCTTGTGATGGACATTTTTACGCTCTTAGCCTAAACTTGGCAATTGAAAATGGAATCAAAAATGGAAACTCAATAGGCAATTTCAATCTCTCTTTTCATGGTTCAGCTCCTTTTTCCCTTTTGATGGTTAACTCCTGCTAAATAGACATTTGAGCTAATTTGTTTAGGTCAAAAAATAACAGCCCCTTTGATCTTTCCATCTTTGGTTTTAGGCTTTAAGTAACCCTCTTCCTTCCCACATGACAACATTTTCTAGGTGTGTGGTGGCCATTACTCTGATGGCTCCAGTATTTTCTGCTATAGGCTCAATGTCCTACAGTGCTAGTAAAGTCCTGGGAATAATATTTCCTAGATCTGCACTGGCTTCCACCTCTGAATACTTGTATTTCTCAGTGTCATCTATAAAAGGTAGAAGTATCAATCTCAGTGATTGTAACTGTATCTATCCCTGAGAATTGCCTGAAAAAGTTCTACTTCAGTGAGTTAAGGAGGGGCTCACATGGTATAATTTTATAAAGAATTTGAGTGCCACTGAGCTAGCCATTACATGATTCTCAGTATTCCCAGCACGATTTCTCTGCCCCTCAGGCTAATCTGCTTGCTATTCCTTGAACATCATTTCCTTACACCCACCATCTGGCTTTATAAAACGAAACAGCTTCTCTTTAAAAATACCTTTATATTTTTCTCCAAAGCCCATAGGCATTACTCACTAAAAGTTAACTCTTTCTGGAATCCCTCTGAACCCTATCTGATCAGGCTATTTCTTTCACATTTTCTCAGCACTTCTGAAGAATAAGTTAAAGTAAAGTTCCAGAACAGTGACCTAATGGCAAGTAATGTTTTTCTACACAGTGGATCATACATTTTTTTTTGTCTCTTAATGTTTATTTGACCAAAATAATGCATATACAACAGACACACATATACATATTTATATTTCACACATAAAAATGAAAGACAATTCTTCCAAAATATCAGAAGTAAGCTACATCTGGGTAGAGGAATTACAGGTGATTTTTTTTTGGATTATTTTTCTTTTCTATCTTTTTTTAAAATTTTAAGAATATTTATGGGGTACACGTTGAATTCCATTACCTGTAGGTATAGAATAGTGGTGAAGTCTGGGCTTTCATATATTTCTTAAAGGCAATTACTACCTCAGTGACTGTCAATTACTAATTACGTTAGATAACAATGCAGCACAATGCTTGAATCAAAGGAGTTTCTTCCTAAATATTCAAACCTCTCTCACGTTTTAATCCTCCCTCCACTCCACCATACTAAATGATATTTTAAGTCCAGGAGTGATATTTATTGTTTTCTTAAGGCTGCCACTTTGTACCAATATTTAAGTAAATGCTAGTGAGACCATCTCTCTCCCTATAACATAGCTCATTTGAATCTGTTTATAATGGTCCTTCTCTCTCTTAGTACCTTATGCAGGGCTGTTTATTTCATTATTATGGATTTTAAGAATTGGATTTTGCCATTTCAATACACAGAAATGACATCCAAACAAAATTGCCTGTGCCACTCACCTGGTCAACAATCAGGAAATGTGAGCAGAAACTCAATGTTGTGGACACTTGCAGAGCTTCATGCTACCTGGCAAAAGGATAAGGAAGAACTGAAACTAGCTTTGCCTTAGTCATTCTCCCCCGAGAGAATATTGAGGAAGCTATATACAGAAAGAAGAACAGCAAATAGTGTAGAAGACACTATTTTTTAAATCATTTTATAGTGGCTTTTACCAATATTTTTGGTAAAGGTGAGTGGACTCACACTGATTAAAAAAGGCCAATAGAGGTGACATTGGCAACATTGCAGAATAAAAGTCTCCTATCCCCCCTCTTACAGACACACTGAGTAAATACCTAAACATGAGTCAATTCTCTCCAAGAAAAAAAACTGGAATCTAGTTGAGGGACTACTATATATCGAACAACTGAGAAAATATCCACATCCAATGGTTAGGAAAAAATGGAGATATACTCATGCATTAATCCCATTTTGATCACAGCATCTTACAATTGACAAGAAACTTTAACTCTCAGTTTCTTTCCAAAGCATGAGGGGTTTGTACCACACATACAGTGTGCAACTTTTAAAGTCCTTGCAAGAGGTCTTGGCTCTTAAATCACATTTCTTGAGGAACCATGTGAACACTCTCAGCAGGTGTAGCCCCTGGCATCAGCACAACTTCCAACTGCTCCCTGGAAAGGGTTTAGCTGCACACTGTTCCTGTAACTCCCTGTGGTTCTGGCCTTTAACAAGGCAGTATCTGGGAGCCTACATAGCAAGTAAGGAGTAAACTTCCTTGGGCCTAGATGGGAGGAACAGTACTTCCTATGCCTTTTTCCCTGGCTTGCTCCACAAATAAATTCCTGTAATCTGTCATTGACACAAAGTTGGGTGACTTTTACATGACTGAAATGGAAAGCGGTCACTCCCTGTGTTTTCTCCCCTGACTTGCTTCAGCAATAACCTGAGACCTAAATTCTACCCTTGCAAGGAAGGTGTGGGACTTCTGCTTGACCTCTGTTCATTATGAGCACCAGATGCCACGTGGATGATAGTTTTTGGCCACCCAAATGGAAGAAGCACTGATGGGGAATATCATTCAGTAATTGTAATAACTAAAATTTCTGCCCAATGAAGCCAAACATATCTCATATAAAAATATTTCTTGGCAGTTTGTGAGTGCTGTTAATATTTTCCTCGTTGTCAATATGAACTACATCTACAATTAGAAGATAGCATGAGAAAAGTGTCCTCATATGGCCTCCTATCAAATTTGCAGCAGCCCTAAGGGGCAGGGTGTATATTTTATCTGGGCCGCTTCTCCATTTAGATATTGCCGTCTCATGTCAACTAGCCATTATTCGCTGTTTCACTAATACCTTCCATGCATTCGTGATTTATAATATTCAAGGTAAAAACTAGTTGGATGGGAAACAAATGGTAGACTTTCTTCCCCCAACCCCCATGCTCCTATTTTAGGAAAAATTATTTGTGATTGTCTTCGTTCATTTGGTGCTGCTATAACACATGTACTCGCTATTCAGTCGGAAGTAACCTAAGAGCACGCATGCATATAGAGGGAAGCAGAAGTCAGTGAAAATGCAGCAGGAGGGAAAGGGGGAGAAGGGGATTGGCAAAAACCTACCTAATATGTACAATGAACACTAAGCAAGGAGCATACTCATATCCATGTCTAAAGCACTACAAAACCAATCCATTTAACCAAAAACCTTTGTACCTCCTTAATATTTATAAATTAAAAAACAAATACAAAATAAAAGGTATAAAACAATTAAATACTTTTTTGGGGGAAAAATAAACTCTTTGTTTCAAGATATCTGTGGATTCATACCAAGTCATAAGACATAATACAGAGAAATACTGTTTCCCTACAGTAACATCTTGCAAAAAATATAGTGCAATATCATAATCATGAAGTTGACATTGAGAAAATTCATCTTCCTTTTTCAGATTTCCTTCATTTTATATATACTCATTTGAATGTGTGTATTTAGTTCTACACAATTTTATCACATGTATAGGTTCATATATTCATGACCACAGTCAAAATATAGAGTAGTCCATAATCACAAATATTCCTCATGTTGTTCTTTATAACTGTACTACTGCCCTTTCATCCTCCCACCAACTACCCAATAAGAATAACCACTCTCAACAACTGATTTGTTCACAGTTTCTTCAATTTTGTCTTTTGAAAAATGTTACATAGTAGAAACATATAGTATGTACCTTGTGACTTGGAGTTGTTTTATTCAGTATAATTCTCTGGAGAATTACAGGTGTTACCTGAATAAATAGTTCACTCATTTCTACTGATGACTAGTATCACATGGTATAGATGTACTACAGTTCATTTAACCATTCATCTAGTAAAAGACATCTAGGTTGTTTCCAGTTTATAGCTATTATGAGTAAAGCAGCTATAAACATTCATATATAGTTTCTTATGGGAACATAATGTTTCATTTCTATGGAACAAATGTTCAACAGTGCAATTGTTGGATAGTACGGTAATCACATGTTTATTTTTTATAAGAAACTGCCAAAATGTTTTTCAGAGTGGATGTACCACTGAAATTCCCAGTAGCAATGCATAAGTGATCCAATTTCCCACATCCCCTGCAATATTTGTTCTTGCAGTTTTAATTTGTAGTTCCCAAAGGCAATGATATCAAAAATCTTTTCATGTGCTTATTTGCTATTTACATATCATCTTCAGTGAAATGCCAGATTATTTTCTAATTGAATTATGCTCTTTTATTCTTATTTTGTTTTGAGAGTTTTTTTATATTTTCTTGATACTATTGTGCTGTCAGTTATATGGTTTGCAAAATTTTTTTCCCAGATTATAATTTGTCTTTTCATCTTCTTCATGGGGTTTTCTACAGAGCAAAGTTTTCTAATTTTGATGAGGTTTATCAATATTTCTTTTTATATATCATGAGTTTGGCGTCAAGTCTAGAAATTCTTAGCTTAGTCTTAAATGCTGAATGTTTTATTCTGTGTTTTCCCAAAAGTATTATACTTTCATTTTACACATAACTCCATGATTTACTTTGGGTCATTTCTCTATAAGATGTGACATTAGGTGGAGAATAGCCTATAATGTTGTTAAAGTCTTCTATTCCTTATTTATCTCCGGATTGATGGTTTTAATCATTCTTGAAAGTGGACATTGAAGTTTACTACTAATATTGTAGAGCTGTTTTATTTCTCCCTTTAATTCTGTCAATGTTTGCTTCATATGTTTTGGAGCTCTGATGTTTAGTGTATGTAAGTTCATAATTGTTATATCTTCTTGGTGAATTTTCACTTTTATTTTATAATGTCTTTCTTTTGTAACAATATTTAACTTAAACTCTATTTTTATATTTATAATAAGCACCCCCGCCCTCTTTTGCTTCCTATTGGCATGAAATATCTATTCCTATCCTTTCATTTTCCACATATGCATATTGTTGGATTTAAAGTGAGCCTCTTACAGATAGCATAGAGTTGTTTTCTAAATCTAATGTGTCAATCTGTGTCTCTTAATTGGGTAATCCTTTTAGTGTAATTATTAATAAGAAAGAATGTACTATTGCCATTTTATTGTTTTCTGTATGTCATAACTTTTTTATTTCTCATTCCCTCCCTTACTGCTTTCCTTTGTATTTAATTGACTTTTTATCATCACAATTTTTGATTCCCCTCTCATTTCCTTTTGTTATAATCCTCAGATTTGTGTGTGTGTGTGTGTGTGTGTGTGTGTGTGTGTGTGTGTGTGTGCAGGGGGAGGGGGTTATCATGGGTATTATCTATAACATCCTAAAGTTCTAACAGCCTATTTCAAATTGATGCCAATCTAGCTTGACCTGCTTAGAAAAATTGTAATCCTTTATAGCCCCCGCCCCCAACATTTCCTGTTACTGGTTTCACAAACTGCATCTTTATATATTGCATACTCATTATAATACATTTATAATTATTTTTATGAATTTGTCTTTAAAATCCCGTGGAAAATAAAGAGCGGAGTTAAAAACCAAAATTGCAATAATTCTAGTTTTCGTATTTTTTTGTTTATCATTATTAGAGAACTTTTTATTTTTGTATGCTTTGAGCTACTGTCTACCATCCTTTCATTTCAACTTGGAGGAGTATTTTTAGCATTTTTTGTAGGGGAAGTCTAATGATAATAATTTCCCACAGCTTTTGTTTATCTGGAAATGCCTTAATTTTCTCCTTATTTTTGAGACACCCTTTTGTTAGATATAAAATCTTAGTCAAGAATTTTTTTTCATTCTTTCAACTCTTAAAATATATCATCTCACTGCCTTTTGGCTTCAAAGTCTCTGTTGGTAAATCTGTTGATATTTTTATTGAGGATCCCTTGTACATGACAAGTCACTTTCCTCTTGCTATTTTTAAGATTCTCTTTTTGTCTTTGATTTTGGACAGTTTGATTATAATGTGTCTCAGTGTAGATCTCTTTGAGCATTATTCTACTTGAAATTCATTGGGTTTCTTGTATTTGCAAATCCATAACTTTTCTCAAATTTGGAAAGATTTTGGACTTTTTTTTTCCAAATAAGCTCTCTGTTTCATTTTATTTCTTTTTTCCTTCTGGGATACCTATAAGGTGTATATTGGTTTGCTTGATGGTATCTCATACATCTTAGGCTCTGTTTGCTTTTCCTCATTCTTTTGTTGTTGTTGTTGTTGTTATTGTTCCTCAGACCCAATAACTTTGAATAACCTGTCTTTATATTCATTGATTATTTTTTTCCACCTGGGTCTGCTGTTGAACACCTTCAATATTTTTTTCAGTTTGGTTATTGTCTTTTTCATCTCCAAAATTTCTGTTTGGGTCTTCATTACAATTTATATCTCTTTACTGATATTCTCATTTTTTAATATATCATTTTTTTCTGATTTCCTTTACTTTGTGTTTCCCTTTAGTTCTTTAAAGATATTTAGTCCAGTAGTTTTAAGATCTTTGTCTAGTAAGTCTATGCCTGTATTTTTTTAAGGGTAGATTCTGGAAATTTATTTCGTTCTTTTGAATGAGTCATACTTTTCTGTTTCTTTGCATGCCTTCTGACATTTTGTATAAAATTGGGCATTTGAAAGAATAGCCACCTCTTTAAATCTTTGCAAACTGGTGGGGAAGTTCTCTCCTAATTAGGAGGGCATGTTCTGAGCCTCAGGATAAGTCCAGGGTGAACACTTAAGGTCTTCTCCAATCTTTTCTAGGCATGCATTTTTTTTCTGGGCCTGTGTGCTTTATTTTGTTTCCTCTGTGGGTATATTTAAATGTCTTATTGTCCCAAATAATCTCATTTTGGCTCCTATAAAGTTATTTTATCCAACCTTGAGGAGTTGTATTAATGTTGCCATGAAAAAATGAGAGCCAGGAGCTTCCTTATGCACTGTCTTGCTGATATCACATGCTGAAGCAGTTTTTCAAGCCAGTTTTTGAGGTTTTTTCCACTCTAGCAGGTCTTTTGTTATTTGTCTCTTTACCTGATTCTCTTAGGTAAACTATGTCGTCTGTCATTTAGCTCATTGTGTTATGAGCTGCCAGCCTTTTAATTATTTTCCAAAAAATATCCATTATCTTAAAATGTATACTTGGGTTGAAACTTCCACGCACTCTGTTTCCTAATAAAATCAGCCCTAGGAGAGAACAATGGATCTCTGTTCATATATACTTCCTCTTCTTCTGCACAAAATCTTTGAGCCCCTTTTCCAGGGCCAGGGGAAATAACATAGGCCCATTGAGGTAATTTAGGAGTTGGATGTTGGGAAAAGGTAGTAATTACTGCCTTAACAGCTGCCCCTCCAAAGCTTAGACACTAATTGACTGAACAGTCTACCAAAATATAACTAATAGTCCTCCTTTACTTTAATATAATAAATCCCATGGCAGAGAGTTTCTCTGCATGCTGACCTCAGGAATTCTGATGCACTAGTAATAGTATTTCTATACTACAGTAATAGCGAAACAAAACTAACCCTAAATTTTAAAGCCTATGAATAGAAAGGGAAGTAGTTCTCTGTAAGATGCCTACGATGACACATATAAAATGTTAAATGCCACTGTTGTACCTCAAATAAGATGATATGAAAAACAGAACAAAATATGGGTGAATTACTATAAACACTGTACAGTCTCTAAGCAAGATAGGAAAGGCAGGATTTATTTCAACATATGTGATAAACTTTAAAACATTAAAATTCATGATATCCATGTATCTATGAAGTAAGGAAATATAATGAGCTCCCATGCATTTGGGATGATAGACTGATGGAAGTTAAAACCATGAGAGATGATTCAGAAAGTGCAGGTAGATGCCAAGTTATACAGGACCTTGACATTTTAGGCTAAAGAGCTTAGACTTGGAAATATTAAGTAGAAAAAGTTACAGCCCAATGGAATATTATTCAGCCTTAGAAAAAGAAGGGGATCCTGCCATTTGCCACAATGTAGATCAACCTGGAGGACATTATGCTAAGAGAAATAAGACAGAAACAGAAAAATATATATATTGCATGATCTTACTTATATGTGGAATGTAAAACAAATGAGCTCAAATACAGAAGGATAGAGAATGAAACCATGGAAAGGAGCAATTGAGAAGACATAGGTCAAAGAATACAAAATAGCAGATATGCAGGATGAATAAATTTAGACGTCTAATGTACAACACAAGTAGTAAAATTAATGAATATATTGGCAGCCAAGAACTACCTTCTGGATCAGTGGTCCGCAATCTTTTTGGCACCAGGGACCAGTTTCATGGAAGACAATTTTTCCACAGACTGGGGTGGTGGGGGTGGTAGGGGTGGGGGTGGCGTGTATAGGGAGGTGTCGGGGAGGTGGAGCTCAAGCGGTGATGTGTGCAATGGGGAGCGGCTATAACTACAGATGAAGCTTCCCTCACTCTCCCACAGCTCACCTCCTGCTGTGCATCTCACCTTCCTAAGTTTCATGGAAAATAATTTTCCTCTGACAGTGGTGGGTGGGGGGTGCGGCAGAACTCTGTGGCTGGAGATTGCAGCTCTGGATGACAGATTAGTTAAATTCTAATATCACTTTACCCTTATTGATTTAACCCTTGTAGATTAAAGCTAAATTAGAAGGCAGGCCAGCCAGATGGCTGCCTAGAACACCAACTCATGGATGCCAAATCATATCTAGAAATATCACATGATAGGCAAAACATTGTCTTTTACCAGAGCTCCTCTTAAGAAGTTCAGTTTTTAAAAAATACTCTGATAAATAGCCTGGGTTAGTAGGTGTTCAGTCTCTTAAAAATGAGCATCAAACAAATTAATTAATTTTAAATGAATAATTAATTAAATACAGCCTGTTTAAAGATTTGAAAAATTATGAACCTGTCTTGGTCTAACCTGCCTTTGTAATATCTTAGCCAAAGTATGTCAGAATTTGACAGAACAAGAAATGAATGTATTGTATAGTTGTAAAAATAACAATAATTTATTTAATATTTGTTAGCCAAGCATTTATTCAACACCTACTATTTGTCTGTTATGGAGATCCTACTCTCATGCTCCTAACATTCTGGATGAGTAGTGCAGAATATAAACAGATAACAAAAGTAACAAACATGAAAAGTAACCAACACGAAAAAAGAAATTTAAAAGAAAATCAATCTATTATATGTTAACCATGTAGAATAGACAATAATTAAGACAATAATTCAAGATAAGGAGATATCACTTTGACTTGACTTAGCTCAATTTGGAAATAAAATATCAAGAAAATCAAAGTATTTTAGCCGGAAAAGATTTTAGTAAAATGGGACATAAAATATGGAATTCTTTAATTTGAGAAGAGCATGAACACTAAATCCATGCCACCTTCCCCCCAGATAACAAATTGCATAGATAACTGGTTGGAATTGGGTTACTTGCAAGGGTTTTGGGCGATAGAATCTTTTAAGAATTGTACGAAAGTGAGAGATCTATATTACAGAAAAAATTTATGGAGTTTCAGAAATTCATAAGCCAGTTTAGGGGAATGACAAGACCATGGGTTAGGAATACAGAACTATTCCCTTTGGAATTAGTAAGTAACTTTGATACTAACTGAAGAATTGACAGTACCTGTCCAACTGAGACCCTAAGAATTATATGACAAGTACATGTTATCTTGTTTTACATATTTCTGCCAGAAAATAAACACATAGTTATAATATTATAAAAATGTTGCCACAATACCAAGATAATTTCTAAATTTGTTAAAAATCTAGAATAACATATAGTATTTACCAAGCTCTTTCAAAGTATATTTGAGTAAAATGTGCCATGATATTCTCCTTTAAATTTCTACTGATATTTATCTTCTATGATCCCAATACACAAGAAAACACAGGGAACATAAATATTGAATTACAAAGGGGTAAATTTTGACCAATATAAGATAGTCCTTGGTGCGTTCCAGAAAGACATGAAATACAGTTCTATAGATTTCTCTACACTCTACCATCGTGCTTTGAGGGGCCAGTCACAAATGTTCCTAGAATTTATTTTTTGACGAACTTTATTTCATTTCTCTTGGCAAGTTAAATTTCTTTTGAGTCATTACACACTATTGAAATATTTCTGTTCAGTATAAGCATGTAAACCAGTGTATCCTAAACTCAGATTTTAAGTTTAATTTCAAAGCGATTTTTATTCCCCATATTGTCATTTTCCAAAATATAATCTTGAATTAATATTGCTGTGATATTGTTAATAAAAATTCATAATCTTGATTTGTAACCCAGTTCATTCTAAAGACAATTCAAGTGTCATTTCTTTCCCCTTGTCATTTACTGAGGGTTAGATATTCATCTTGATAAATTAAGATATGCTAGAAATAAATGAAGCAATGGAAATGATTTAAATTTTAGGAGTTTAACAAAATTCATGTTTTCTCAACCTGTTCTTCAATGTTAACATTCCATCTTTTTGCAATTTTTAAAAATTATTGAATCAAAAGTCAAGGAAATTTTTCCCTGTAGTGGGAGTTTTTATTGAACAGCATGTTAATAAAATGTGCCGTGATATTCTCCTTCAGATTTTTACTGGTATTTATCTTCTATGATCCCAATACACAAGAAAACACAGGGAACATAAATACTGAATTAGAAAGGGATACATTTTGCTCTGTATATGATATTCCTTGGTGCATTCCAGGAATGCTCTTTTCTCTTCATTCCAATACTGTAATGTTCAAACCTTAGTGTACACAAATGATTTACCTGGGTGATTATTAAAATCATAGAATAACATCCCCCACTCACAGACATTCTTATTTTGTAAGTTGAATATGAACCAGGGAAGTGCATTTAAACAACTTCTCATGTCATTCTGATACAGGAGACCACTTTGATAAACACACTGTCAAGACTTCCTGTTTTGTAATCTGTGATATTTGGAAAAATTTTACCCTTTTTCTGGCCCCACATGTATTCATTTACTATAATTGACCATAAATCAATTCAATCATTGTTACCAATTTTAAATCCAGAACATTCTTCAGAAAAAAACAAAAATAAAATGAGCCTAAAATAATTTCCCATGACTGCAATTAAAATAGTTCCCATTCTGTAAAAACAAATAACATGGGGTTTGGTAATAATTTATCATGGTATCAGACCAAAATAATTTATTTTATATATATATATATATATATGTGTGTGTGTGTTTGTGTGCATATATATATGTATGTATGTATACACCCCCCCACACACACACACACACACATACCCCACATTGTTAACAAATCAAAATTTGGCCACATTTCAACCTTGTATGACCAACACCAGCCTCTGAATCACGCTGTGGCTCTAGTCTAATTCAATCCAATTTAAAATAAATAAGAGGTTTGTATGCATGTGCTAGACTTGTGAAAAATATAGCCCTTTGTGAAAAATGATTACAATCTTCTACAATTTCATATTTATGATTTCTAATCTTCTAATAGAGGAATAATTTAAAGAAGCAATCTACCTTCTTAATATGCAGCAATAGACAGAAATTCATCTATTTGTGAGAATGCTCACAGCTCTGTCAATAGCTGCCTTTAGGTTTTGTTTGCCTTATGTTTATTAAGTTATTTGTTTTTAGTAACTCTTGCCTTATTGGCCCAGTTTGAATGAATACACAAATTCTTCTGTCTCCTGTCAAAGGTAATGGTGCTCTGTTGGAGCCAAGGCTCATATGTCAGTAAGATTCATTGTTGCTCTTGCCAGCCCTCTTCTCAGATACCCTCTTTCTCATACCGTTCAGGTGCTGGTAGAGGTTTGATTCCTATGAACTGGTTTCCTGTAATCAAGATGCTTTTTTTTTTCTTTTTTTCTTTTTCTTTTTTTTTTTTTTTTGTTTTTAAACAGTCTCACTCCCTTTCCCTGAGTATACTGCTGTAGCATCAGCGTAGCTCACAGCAACCTCCAACTCCTGGGATCAAGTGATCCTCCTGCCTCAGCCTCCAAGTAGTTTGGGACTACAGGCGCACGCCACAACACCCAGCAAATTTTTTTATGTTTTAGTAGAGATGGGGTCTCACTCTTGCTCAGGCTGGTCTCAAACTCCTGAAACTCCTGAGCACAAGCGATCCTCCTGCCTTGGTCTCCCAGAGTGCTGGGATTACAGGCATGAGCCACTATGCCTGGCCCAAGATGCTCTTCTTAATCTCAATTCTGTTGTCTCCCAGAATGGTAGAACAATGCTCACAGCCTCTTATAATTCAATTTCAAAAAGCCCTGGGTGGTAGAGTGAATGATACTATGTTTTGTAATGGGTTCATAAAGTACAGATATTTTCATTAAGTACCAATTCATACGGTTTAAAATTCTGCCAAGCTGGGAATACTGCCATATCTTTTTGTGTGGTTGAGAAACTCATAGATGTATTTATACAAAAATTGACAGTCATTCTGAGTCAACATTTCATTGCCTGCCTTTAGGGCAAGTTCTGGCAAAGGCAAAGAGTTCATAAAGGTGTGAAAATAAATTAAATATTTAATTATTTCTAGACTCTGTTATTTTATTAGTAGAATATAGAAGAAAAGTGATACATTGTAAAGTTCAGGGAGTTGAAAATATACCACAAAGCTGAGTCTAGATCTTGTGCTTTAGCAAGTATCTGTGGCACTTCAGAGTCAAGTGTTAAATTTTCTACGTGTAAGAGAAGTATGATGTGGGATCAGAAAAGTAAACTGATATACTAAATTGACAGATTTCCTTGATAATACACCAGAAAACTAAATGGCTCACTCTGTTCCATTTTCCCTACTGTCTTAAAAAATTCCCTGGTGATAAATAAAATATATTAATTTTCTTGGCCTTGCAAATAGTCCTTTTTATATAAAATTACAAATGCCTGTTCCAATAGGTATCAGAAGGCTGTGTGTCAGAGAATTATGGTTTTAAACGATGGACTGAGAACTTCACAGAAGAAAGCTACAATAATTAGTCTTTGAATCATCCAAGGCTGAGAATGGGAAGCCCTTGGACAGTCCTGAAAACCCAGGTGTGTGTTCACACATGCATGCCTGCATGCACACACACACACACACAGAGGCACATGGGTGTGTGCTTGGGGGCTTGTGCTACTCCAAATAGATTTTTCTTTATTCCTTTTTTATTTTTTTTACTATTGTTTACAACAAAGAGAAAATGGAAGAGGATAGAGAGTGGAATGGCCATACAACTGCCTAGGAATCATCTACTTGGCACTGGCCAACACAACATTAGAGAGAAGAAATTTCTGCAGATATGTTCTGCAACCAGATGGCTCTAGGCAACATTTGTGAGATAGATAGCTGGATATTGCTATTTATAGTTATCCCTCAGTATCCATGGGTGATTGGTTCCAGGATATCCCATGGATACCAAAATCTACGGCTGCTCAAGTCCCTGACGTGAAATGGTGTAGTACTTTTATATAACCTATGCACATCCTCTCATACACTTTAAATCATCTCTAGATTACTTATAATACCTAATACAATGTAAATGTTGTGTAAATAGTTGGTATACTGTATTGCTTGGGGAATAATGACAAGAATAAAAGTCTGTACGTGTTCAGTACACATTTTTAAACAATGTATTTGATCTGCTGTTGGTTGAATCCATGGATGTGGAACCTATGGATACAAGGGGCTAACTGTCTATATATAGCACAAAGGCTCAACTCCTTAATCAAACTCAGATAAATCTTATCCAACACCAAGCTTGATTAATGCTTAGCAAAAAAATTAAACAAGCAACCACCACAAATTATGCTACATCAATATCTTTGGGGTTCTGACTCCACCAGACACAGAATTCTGAATCCTTCTTTTCTACCCAATATGTGTTGGTTTCAGATCATACACATTTTAATCCATAGTTATAAAAATAATTTACATATAACTCCTGAACTATGTATGATTAGAGAAGCCAATTGAGTGAGAACTTTTCTTAACATCGAACTCTTTTTACTAAGTTTAGGAGGAAGGTGAAGATATATAACATGAAAAGGAGAGGAATATACCAAACATACACTTTTCTGACTTCACCTCTTGGCCAAGAAACAGTCTTTATCTTTGTCTCATGATCCTTAGGATCAGTATAATCAAGTAAACTATCTGAGGCAAATTGATAAATTAACAAGGATCTCAAAAGGCAAAGCTAGTCAGATATGAAAGCAGTGAATTATTTGACTTTAAAATAATGATGATGATTAAAATAAAGAGAAATTTTAACTAAGTTTTGACTATAAAAGCAATCTCATTTCTAGATTACAATCCATAAAACCCAGTTGGGTCTAATTTAAATACAGAGTTTTTGAAAAAAAAATATCATATTTTAATTTACATTAAATTTTTATTAACATTAATAATACATTAAAATTTTATGAGCAAATAGGCATCATATTTGCTCATAAAGAATTTCTCAGGGATATTCCTTCAACACCAATTTCATTTTTAGATTTGATCAGTGCAAATACACAGTGATGGGCATATTGAATAATCCAGGAGAGGTCTTAAAATATTAGTTTATATTTCTAAAGATTTAATTTGCCACCAGTTAGTAACTTAGATACTTAGGAAAAATACAGTTTCAACGTGCAAAAATATTTTTCATTTTTTTCTAGATTCTAACGTGATTTGTTTTTCTTATTGTGTTTCCTCCTGTGGAATAAAAATTATTAGCATCAACTTAGTTATTATTTATGATAGGCGATTCATGTGCAAAAATTACATGTATTATGTTGGAAGAAACCTTAAAATTCATCTAGTTCAATGACTCATTCAATGCTTGAAATCCTACAGATAAGAGAATAGGAAAAAGAAAAAAATACCTTAGACTTTCAGGCCAAAATTCCTACCAAATACAGAGAAGGAAGGTCTTCACCAATGACAGAATCTTTATCACTATACATAATGTTTTCTCAGTGATGGAGTGTTCTCCATCATGCAATTTTAGAATCATCTGAGCAACCACTTAAGAACATGCTTTACAAATTGTTTCCAGTCATCATCAATGCTGTCTCATGAAACTGCTTCTCTCTGCCATCACTAGGTGCCCCTGCCAGCCACCTCTTTGAGCTCACTGTACTGCCATTTGTCAGTATTCTGTATTTATGTTCCTTCAATCCGTTTGCTAATTCCACTGCATAATAATTTGAAATATAGAAATATCATGTGGTGGGAATAGATTTTAATGGTTTCAACCAATTTTTGGGTGACTCGATTCTTTGAATATCTATATCTTTATGTTTCTATTTCTATCTCAGTCTTTATGCTTTCTAGATCTCTATATCTATGTTTATAAAATCCTGTATATGTTTGCCATGATAAGCTTTATTAGGCTCCACAGAAATTTTCAGATAATCTATTCAAATTTCTATAATTTTACAGGGATGTGCACATTTTTAAGATGATCATAGTAAATAAAATAATAAAATGCATCTCATTCACTTAGCTATAAAAATACAAACTAACTACAATTAATCTAACAAAGATACATGATTTATATAAATGAAGTACAAAATTTCACTAAGGACAGTTGATTAATTATGAATATTAATGACAGTTCTAAGTGCTCTCTGGGCCTAAAGATTTGGCATTGAGCAAAACAAAGACCATGCCAACATGAACTATGGCACGGTATGGGAAAGCAGAAAACAAATAGGAAGTGTGGCTTCTGGCAATGATAAATGCTATGAGGGAAAATAGAGCAAAGGAAACAGATGGACTATGAAAGGCCTGAAACAGAAGTTAAGAAAAGTCCTCTTAGATGAGAACATCTCAATAGGGACCTGATTGAGGCACAGGAGTAAGACAGTGTAATTGGGGGTTAACTGGGGGAAAGGCACTGCTAAAGAGGGAATGAGCAGTGCAATGCACCTGAAGCATGCTGAAAAATGAACACATCATATAAAATAAATGAAGATCTACATATATTCCTTTGTGAGAGCACTGCATTGTAAAGATATTAAGATTTATAAAATCAATGCCTACATTTATCCCAATAATAAATTGATATGTGAAAGTAAGGAGTACCTTCTGCTGTCCCTCTCCCCTAGCCCCTTAAAAAAATGATTTGAACTTGTTAAAGTGAATTCAAAGTGAAACAAATAAACAAACAAACAAAATCACTGATAAAACAGGCAAGTTAGTTCTCAGAAGAAAATAATAATTGGATACTTGAACAATTGTCTGTTGACTGCTATTTTATGCTATTATAAAAGTGCTATAAGCAAAACAGCCATATTGACAATGAAATGGACATGGATATAAATACAAAAGAAGGAATATAGTAACAGCTATAACTGTATATAATTTAACGTAAGGTGGCATCACACATGAGTGCAAAATAACAATACATTTTTCTGAGGAAGAAGTTGGATAACTATTTAAGGAAAAAGGATGAGTTGGTGCCTCTCCTCACACCCTGAAACAAAATTAATTTCATTAGAATTTGAAAATTAGATGGTAAAAATAAAGCCATATAGCAATTAGGAAAAATAAAGATGAAAGCTTGAGATTGACAACTTTTAGTAATGAATGAAAATATTAAAATATCTACAAGAGAAATATAACATAAAGAAAATTGAAATATATATGTGAGACTAACAAAAGTACTTGTAATACTTTTGGCAGAGCAGGTGGTAAAAGCTTCAGCATACAGAGGTTTTTTATTAATACATAAGAAAAGATATCCTCCTAAAAAAGTATTTAAAACATATATAGCCAAGTCTCAAAAGGAATATAATTAACCAAAAATCATCTAGAAGAAATATTTGAGTAAACAGAAATGCAAGCAAATGATGCATTTTAGGAGTTCATAACTTCTCCCTATGTAAATTAAAATTAAAATAGCTACAATTGGCAATAATGCATGATGAATTAAACTGCTTTTGGGAATGTTAATTGCTACAACCTTTCTATAGAGCAATTTGACTCTCTGCATATAAAGGATGTTTGTAACATTCCTTCTGCACCTCAGATAATACTTCTTGAAATTTATTATAAGGAGGTTACAAAGAAGAATTCATAGGTGTATAAATATATTTAGCCATTGCTAAATTATTCAAAACATAAATGTCAATAAATGAATAATTATGTATATACTTTGGACATATAAAGGGCTATTATATAGACATTAAAATCACATTTTTGTTAACTAATTACATGAGAGTTTCATTTAATTTTTCTGAGTGGGTTCTCTATTCCTGTGTTCTTAACAAAAAAGGTGAAGTTTAAAAAAGGTAAATATTTTTTTTTTTCCCAAAACCACACAGACAAAATAGTATGACATTTAGATTGGACTGAAAGTTAAATATATATTCTTAAATTTACACATCTATTTCTCATAGCAGCATTTTTTAAAATTTCAAAATATTAAGGGGGTACAAATGTTTTAGGTTACATATTAAGAGATCGCTTTGGCAATGCTTGAGACCCAGCTATAGGTAGATGTGCCCATCAATCAAACAGTGTTCATTGTACCCATTAGGTAGGGTTTTGCCCCTCTCCTCCTGCCTCCTCTTCCCTGGTTGGTTTCCACTGAGTTTTACTTCCTCTGTAAACATATGTGCTCATTGGTTAATTCCAATTAACTGCCGTGTGAGTTGTATCTAACTCAGGCTAGTTTTGAGCCCAGGGCCTCTTGAAGCACATGTGACTCACACATCTCTTTACCTTGGGAGCCACATGGTGCACAGGCAACTCACGCTGACATGCTGTAGCATATGTGTTAAGTGATGAGCGTCTCCCTAGGCAAAAGCCTGCAGATGGTTTGTGAAAATCTTAGTTGTTGATGTTCTTATTGTTACAATTCATATTTACAGTTTAATTGCATATAACTCATGCACAGAAAACAATACAAACTAACAAATTTTTCATTAAATTAGAAAGGATCATTTTGTTTTCAAATTTTTTATTCTATTTTCATAATAAAACACTGTGGCCCCAAGGAAAAAATTTTTTTTTCTAGTGTAGCAGTCAATTTGTTAATAGGAGTATATACGGTGTTTTTTTTTCCCATTCTTTATATACTTTACTCAGGAGAATGGTCTCCACTTCCATCCAAATTGTTGCAAAAGGCATTAAGTCATCCTTCTTCATGGCTGAGTAGTACTCCATGGAATACATATATCGCATTTTATTAATCCACGCATGAATTGATGGACACTTGAGTTGATTCCATATCTTTGCAATTGTGAATTGTGCTGCTATAAACATTTGAGTGAAGGTGTCTTTTTGATAAAATAACTTCTTTTTTGTTGTATAAATAACCAGTAGTGGAATTGCTGGATCGAATGGTAGATCTACTTTTAGCTCTTTGTGGAATCTCCATACTGTTATAAAAGAAAAAAGTCGGTATGTTTGACTACAACAGGATATTTGTCATTCCTGTCTGTCCAAAATAAATAAACAAAGATCCAAGACCAAGATTTTTTTCTTGCTTGTTTGCCCATCCGTATTGTAGATTACTCATGAGATATCATTACAATACCTCTGAAATCTTATTTGTCATTGCTTCTGGTTTTCTGGATAACCCAAATTGACATAGCAGGATAAATAATGCACTTCTAATTTGTGAATGGGCTTGTTAGCCATTGAGAAACATAGGAACACGCCTCTATTGTGTCAAAGAGATAACTGTACACTTGTAGAAATCCAGGTAGAGAATGGCTTTGGCCAGCAGAATACTCGTCTTCCAGCTGTGGGTTAGTGAATTGTCCCTCTCTCCAGCCCCTCATCATGCTGCCTTCTGTTCTGACTTGGTAGAAAACCAAAGTTTGGCATTATTCCATACCATCTTCTCAACAGAACATTTGAGAATACGCAGGGGATTTTTGAAGGTTCCATATGTGAAAATTTAAAAGAAACTCATTGAACTGTTTCTTTTTCCCACTTAACCTTGAGAATTAATTTTCTGCTTTTAAGCAGAAAAAGAAAAGGTAAATCTACTCATAAAACTTGCAGTCTCTTTCTAGATGTTAAGAAACACAACTTTTTGGCTTCGTTAGGAGAAAGGACTTGGTTCTTTCTGCAGAGGACACCCTCAGTACCAGTGGTGCAGGAGTATAGGATAGTGTTGGACTGCTGCCAATTCTTAAATTCTTATCA
The DNA here is from genome assembly GCA_004363605.1 of Indri indri. Lineage (NCBI taxonomy): Eukaryota > Metazoa > Chordata > Mammalia > Primates > Indriidae > Indri > Indri indri. The sequence goes on from RJWJ010001762.1 coordinate 114,439, forward strand.
TATCACAGACTATGGCTGGGCATAGTCTGGTTGCCTACATGGGTGTGGGGTTGGCTGGAAGAGAGTTTAGCATTCAGAATGAAGTTTGGGGAGAGAGACAAAATTGCAGGTGCTAGACAAAGCAAAATTTGGTTGGAATATCATATCCAAATAAAAAGTAAGAGTGCAGTGAAATACTTTCTCTTAGGGTACAGTTTGAGCATAAGGACAGAAGTCTAAAATGACAAATCCATCAAACATCATTCTTCCTTGCAAGACTGACTCTTCCAAGGTCAAGAACTATATTCTATTCGCTCACATATCCCCGGAAGCTAGCACAGTGACAAGCCCATGGAAAAGCCTTAGAAACTTTTGGAAGGAACTACTCCAGGAATGCATGAATTTCTATGCAAATAAATAAATGTATAAATTTATTCATGTATTAATAAATTAATAAGTGACAAAATAATTAAAATTTCAGGAAAAGAGGCTTTTGGCATAATGAAATTTGACCAACATCCCTAAAGGGAGTCTTGTGAAAATAAGGCAAAGCTTTTCTCTGTCCAAGAAGAAATGGAGAATTCTACAACTTACTACCACAAGGTTTTGAGCACAGAAACATAGCAGAATCAAAAAAGATGACAAGGTCAGTAATAATGACTCAATTCCTAATATTAGAGTATTTGATTGGAGCCTAGTAAAACTATCCTGCCCAAGGTAAAGATGGATCCTAGACACCGGGGAGAGATTTAGCTTATGAAAAAGTGTCAAATGACTCCAGATGTCAGAGCTCCTACAATTTCTGACAGTTTTCCTTTTCCTTTTCTCTGAACCACATAATCCACGGCTAGTATCCCAGAACTGAGCTATATTTCTTTTGAGTTCTTTCTCAAGTGTTGGAGTTAAAGTAAATCATTGTAATTAAAAGTGGAGACCAGATTTTATTATGAACATGGCTAAATTATTAATAATAGTGCATTTATTGATTTAATGATAATGGAATATCATTTAAAATGAAAATAGTTTACAATAAATGCTTTAATCATAAAGTTAAATTTTATAAAATTTATGAAATTGTAAATGCACTATCATCTGAATCATCCCTCAAAAAGTTTGACCTATGTCACAAAGTTAATGAATTTTAAGAGTGCTTGCTTTTTTGGTAGTGAAGTATAGATGATTTCCTCCTTCTAGTTTTGCAGTATTATCGAAATGGTCTATAATAAGTTTCCATTAGTATTATTTTTTTGTGAAAAAACTGTACAGTCATTTATTTTTATTTTAAAAACATTGTATTTTTGTACTTCTATTCAGTTATTAATAAATCAATGTTGATTTTATACTCCCCAGGTTTGGCTTTAAAACATGTATAAATTCCAATTCTTTTAAAGAAAGTGTGTGTGTGTGTTTGTGTGCATGTGTATGTGATTGTGTATGTCTGTGTGTTTGTTTGTAAGTTTGGTTAATTTTTGAAGGGATTGATTAATTGTACCACCAGGATGCAATGGTATTGTTATTAATCTTATTAAATTTATTGTGCTAAAAACAGAAATTAGGGCCTTGGAAAAATGAGTTATAAAGCAGGTACTTGACAGATATTTGCTAAGTGAATGAATGAAGAAAGGGAAGGTGAAAAGCTGAGAGAAATTTACTCTCTTTCAGAAGAGTTTGGCAGAAAATTCCTGAATTCCTTATTTTTATCCAGGATATGATCAGTGTAAAAAATATTTTACAGGACAGGTGGGATGGCTCATGCCTGTAATCCTAGCACTTTAGGAGGCCGAGGCGGGAGGATCGCTTGAGGCCAGGAGTTTGAAACCACCCTGAGCAAGAGCGAAACCCCATCTCCACAAAAATTAGAAAAATTAGCTGGTCATGGTGGTGTGCACCTGTAGTCCCAGCTACTTGGGAGGCTGAGATGGGAGGATCTCTTGAACCCAAGAGTTTGAGTTTGCAGTGAGCTATGATGACGCCACAGCACTCTAGCCCAGGCAACAGAGTGAGACCCCGTCTTTAAAAAAAACAGTTTTACAAATAAATACACGTATTTCATTAGAATTTTAGGGGATACAGAGCCATGTCAAGATACGACAAAGAGGATAAAGTATCGGGACTAATCACTAAATCACTATGTGATCTGTAGCAATTCATTTCTGCTCTCAAATTTTTCAAGTGAAATATCAGTACAGATAATGTAAAAAAGTGAAGATCACCTGATACATATAATTTGGTGAAAATCTTAAAATGAAATAAAGTTATATTAAACAAATTATCCTTTTTGAAAGAAAAACAAAGCTTCTGACATAAATTCTAGAAATTATGATCACTATCCTATATGGTTTACTTTTTGCTATATGATTTTAGAGGTTTTGGAAGAGAAAAAAGTTAAAATTTTATCTTCCAACAACTATGCCACATTTTGTGTATATATTAGTACATTTAATTATCTAACAACAAATCAGGTTGATGTATAATACACCCACACACAGACGGAGAAATTGAATCTCAATGAGATGGTCTCCCTGATAGATCTTTATTTGTATTACAGAGCTCTCTGATTCCTACACATAAATTATTCCCCTTCTAGATTTTAACCCCCTTGAAGACAAGCACTACATTTTGTTTGTCCCTGTAATCCTCATCCTTTTACTTTGCTCCCAACATCAAAGAACCTTATACTTGGAAAGTATTCAGTAATGGTTGAATGAATAAAATAGAACAGAATGAGGTAGAATAAAATAGGGTAGGATGAAATGGGTTAAGATCAGTAGGAGTGAAATCAATCGAAATGAGATTGAATGAAAAAAAAAAGAATAGACTAGATTACACTAAAGTGTGAGAAAATATTTTACTTTTTTCTGTCCCACCCCTGTGTCTAAAGTGGCTCTTTGCCCAAGTACTTCAGTATATAATGACCATTAGACATCATTTCCTCTCACCTACTGCAGCAGTTAGAGATGGCAACATTGAAATAGGCCAGAATTATTTGTTATTTTGACTATTGCTGGTATTTGTTAATTTGTCATGTTTGTTTTAGTCCTTATATTTTGCCAGTTACTCATTGGACAATGAACCACCAACCTGCTATTGCCAGTGATGGCACATGTTGAACCCTATAAGTGCTGTTAAGGGTACTCAAATTCCAAAACAGAAGTCATTGCATTTTTCTCCTTGAGACAATTACTGTGGAGCCACAAGAAAGGGACCACTGAAATGTGATTTGATTCAGGACACAAATGGATCTTTTTTGCTTTGGCTTCATCCTCTGCAAAATAGAGAAGAGAACAATGCTGCAAGTTGTTCTGAAGATCAACTGTGTTATCACATGTAAGGTGTTTAGAACTCCCCTAATTAGAATTCAATGTTAGTGTGTATTATTTACCTGAGTGCTCTCTGGCATTGTCTTTCTTCCTTTTATCCAATTCTGCATTTCAAGGAAGAATCACTGAAAAGAACTTATTATGCGTCTCATACGTGTCACACATGTTTTGTTTTTGCGGGGTGGAGAGGTGAACCAATAAACCAGGTAACTGACCTTATGGGGCCCACATTTGTGTTGTGTCTGTGTCTGTATTTTGCGATTGCAACAGAAGTCAATATAAACGAAGAAACCAGCAAGCAAAATAATTTCATATGTGTTAAGGGTTCCATGACAGTAACTGCAATCAGGGAGGGAGTTTTAGGGTTGCAGTTCTCACCTGGTAGGGAGAAGGGAGCCTGCTTTTTGGAGGTAATTGCTGAGCTGAGATGAGATGGATGGATGAGGAGCTATCAGTCCTCCAAAGATCAGGGAAAGGAGCAATCCAAGAAGGAAGAACAGAAAATTAAGGTGGGAATATCTTGAAATATTCAAGGGACAGAGGAGAAATGAATGCAGTTGAAACAATGAGTTAAACAAATGTCTTTAGGGTGAACGAAAGTGAAAACAACATGGTTCGAGACGATTTTAAGAATGAGGCAAGGACCAAAGCAAATAAGGTCTTAATGACTGTGTAAGGAGTTTGGGTTTTATTCCAGGATAAGGAAAATGGCATTTTTTTATGATATGATCTGATTTATGAAAGGCTAACTATGAATGTTGGGTACAAAATGGATTGCAAGAATGTTTGAGTCAAGAGCAAAAAAGGGTGCTGAGGCTAAGACAATAATTCCAGTGATGGATATAGAGCCTTGATTGGGATGTGATGGAAGACAGTAAGGTGACATACTAGATGGCATGCATGGGTCAGGAGTGATGAGCCAGGGTATATTTTAAAAATAGGAGACTACTAAAGAATGTTGGTATGCTGATAGAAATAATCAGAGAAAAATATGATGATACATATGTGCACATGAGTGTTGATTGATTAGGTCCAGTTTAATAGTGAGTACATGTGGTGTTTGTTTTTCCATTCTTGTGATACTTCGCTTAGAAGAATGGTCTCCAGTTCCATCCAGGTT